>PVJS01001563.1:0-79467 GCA_004027185.1 Glis glis
GAGGGAGGGAGGAAGGAAGGAAGGAGAGAGAAACTCTCAGCAACTTAGTGAGAACCTGTTTCCAAATAAAAAATAACATAGAGCTGAGGGTGTAGCTCAGAGGTAGAATACCCCTGGGTTTAATCCCCAGTATCAGAAGAAAAAAAGAGAGGAAAAAAAGAAAAGAAATATAAGGATGTTCACATAAGTTTTGTTTCCTTGCACAGTTTCTGTCACCTCCGAGGATCCCAGTGTGCTGTTTGCATACATTGTGAGGGAACCAATGCAGAAGGGACTGAGTAAATATTAAACCATCGTCATTAAAAACACTTCCCCTTCTACTTTGAGTTCTTTGACTTTTATGACTGCATACGAGTAGAATATTAATTGCGGCACAGGAGGCCGGCTCAGGAGTGATTACTGCCTGGCTTGAAGCCTTCCTGTGTGGGATGTGAGGACTTTCATTTTCTCCATCTTTTTAGAGTTGCCGTGAGGGGTCTCTGAAGACTGTGGAAGCAGAACATAGAGTGTAAAATAAAGAACAGAGACTTACTGAAGACTCTGCTGATTTCCCTGCCTCCACTTGAGATAGTTTTGAAATAAGGCCATTTGTTTTCTAGTCTGTTCCTTTTCCAAAATAAGGGAGGATGTGTGAGGTGCTCTAGGCCAGCAGTTTTAGCCAAGTGGATGAGAGTCCATGTTTTTACCATCATTGACCCAAATCAGTAACCTAAGAGTTGGTTCTCTTGCTGCCCATCTGTGGCTTCCAATAAGGAATCTGAGCAATATCTAGATTAAGAATCAAAGACACATTTTATGCTGCTTCAGATGATATCACTGGCTGGAATGCTTCCATTTGCCACGTGATGGAGGACAGGCGTGGGAGGGAAGTGTCCAGATGAAGAGCAGTGAGGTCCTGAGGTCCCGAGGGAGCAAGCTCGGCCTCTGCAGTGGGTGCTCTGGGGATGTCGGGCATCAGGATACCCACAGTTGACTTCTGGCTCTGCCATTACCTTGCTGTGTGACTTCCGACAAGTCACTCAGCTTTTTTTGAACCTTAATATCTTTCTCTGTAAAAGAGGGGTTAGCAATAAATCTGTCCGAATTCACATTTTTATAGCCCTGCGTTACAGGCTTCGGGACTTGGAATTGGGCCCGTGGCTCCTTTGTAGAGGACATGTTTCCCAGGGAGTGTAGCTTCCTTGCTGGGTACCTCCTTGCCTCGCCCTACCTCTGTCCTTCTAGTCCCCTATAGATGCCATCTTACATGGAGAGCCTTCCTGAGCCCTCCTCACCTCCATTGCTTTCTTCGGTCCCTCTCCCCTGCCAGAGTGTGTAGGTGCCTGGAAGGCAGGAGCCATCTTGTTCTCTTGCTGACCTCTGCTCCTTAGTGCTGAGGGTCAGCTCTGTTGGTATTCAGTGGGTTGAATTACACCCAGTCATGAGAAAAGCAAGGCCTCTTGCCCGTGCTGTGTCCTTGTTCTCACATTAGCCTCTGGCGCCTTTCCATCATCCTTTGACTCTTCCTTCTCCAGGCTTTCTTCTGGCTGGAGGTCTTCTATTTCATTCTGGAAAACCATCTCTTTTGTATTTTCTAATTTGTGAAAGCCCCTTACAGTTGTCTCAGGTTACAAATCCTGGCGGTCCCTATGCTAATAGGTAATGTGCTTAATTTGATTAGAGACAATTTTGAAGCTTAGAATTGAAAAGTCCCCTAGAAAAGGTTTTAGGGAAGTCAGCCCTCCACCCAGCACAGAGGCTTCCAATCTGCCTGGTCACTAGAGTTGTCACCCAGAGCTTAATCTTTCACCACAGACCTCAACCTTGCCCTGAGAGATTCTGATTGGCAGGTCTAGATCAGGCCCAGAAATACGCCATTGTAACAAGCACTATGTGCTTCTGATGGTGGTCAGGACCAGGACCAACATTCTGGAACTGCTGGTGGGTACACCAGCAGCTCCTGGTTTCATATCCATTTCCACAGGGGGTCTTTGCTCCCTCCTATGACGTCTAGCCCCATTCACCTATCTCTGGTGGGTGTGTCTGGACTGTAAAATACTTACATTGTCAATGAGATTTAAAAACCCACATTAGGGGTATAATATAGTAACTTATTTGATGACTAGATTATATCAGGTACCTGTTTTTAACAACTTGTCCTTAGGTGTTTATGAATAGGTGGAATCATAGCTTGTGTCGGATATATTTATGTGGCTATTTATAAATACCAACTAACTTTTAGTCTGAGTCAATCTCTATACTGATCTGCCTCATTTGCAAAGCCTCTTTTCAACTCTTCTACATCCACTTATTTAATCAATATTATTATAGTCTTTTTGAAACCTTGAATGAAAATCTCCATTAGGAAGGCTTTTTCTCACAGTCATCTATGAATGAATAATAAATAAATGCCAAGCATCTATCTATAAGAAAGTACCAGATGCTATGTTGAAACCCCGTTTCCAACATCAGATCAGGCCTCAGCCCTGACCACAACAGAGAAACACAGTGTGATATTTGTTGGTGCCAGGTGCTCCAGAGGACAGGGCTTCAGGGAGGACTCCCAGAAGGGCCAATTCCTCCACAAAACCTGAAGGACAGGCAAGAAGCAGCCAAGTAAATAGGAGGTGATGAGTATTCTAGACAGAACAGTGTGTGCGAAGACTCAGGTACCAGGTAGGACAGGGCAACTTTTGGAGAGTGTGAGTGGTTTTCCATCACACAGGGGAGAGATGACCTCTGAAGTGGGAAGGACGGGCCGTGAGTCAGGTCATGAGTGGCCTTGTGAGCCATGTTGAAGAACTTCAATTCAGCTTGAAGGCAGAGGGACACATGAAATGTATCCAAGAAGAAGAGCGGCAGGACAGCATTGAGGACTGTGATGAAGCACTGAACATGGCGCTAACGCTCACCACTGTCCTACTATTTGCACATTACCTATAACTCATTTACCCCTCACAGCAACCCTGCGAGGTAGGTGCTTATGTTATTCTCGTTTTACAGATGAGAAGATGGAGTTATTGAGAAGTTAAGTAATTCATCTTGAGGCAATATGGCCAGTAAATGGAGCTGGAATTTGAACTCATGAAGTCTGGTTCTGGCATCTAAGCTCTTAGCCATAAGTAAATTCATACATAAGAAGATCCTCCTGGCTGTGGTTTGTAGAGTGGGTTGATCAGTTGCATACTTGGAGACAAGGAGGTTGGAGGCATCTCACAGTTCAGGTGAGGGGTGATGATCATCTAGGCTAGGCCTGTGACAGGGTGACATTATCTGTGGTGTGGAATTCACTTTTTCGTGTCAACTATGGTTTAGAATCTTGGGGGCATCTTGAGTTGAAGAACAGTGTTGTTGTGGTTTTTGTTGCATGACTCTAATGGGGCTGTTCTTTGGGTCTCTTCTTGTGGCTAATGATGAGCTGGATGAAAACCATTTTCTTGGTGGCCCTGCCATCTCATCTCTTTACTGGGTGCCAGCTTCCTTGTCTGACTCCTAGAGCACATGCCCTGACAAGACAGCAGCAAGATTATGAAAACCACATGCAGGAGAACCAGGGAGCCAGTACAGTTGCCTTCCATAGTTAAATGAAGAATTGCATTCTGAGGTGGGTGGGCCCTTGTTTGTAGCTCCTGTGTGCATCCTCGGGGATCTTCCTTTGATCTGGGAGAATGACATGCTCTTAAGATGATAGAGTGCTCAGTCTGTTGGATGAACTGTTGCTTCCCTGAGTGTTGAGTAAAATGCTTATAAGACTATTTTAACCTATTTATTTATTTATTTATTTATTTATTTATTTATTTTTGGGACTTTTGCCTTTTAGGCAATATTTACTTATTGATTAATATTTTCTGGAAAGTGTCATTCCTTCTTTCTTTGCTTACTTTCTTCCTTCTATTTATTTTCTTAAGTTTTTTTTTCCAATTGGGTCCACCTTTTAGCAATTAGGCATGTATATCATAGAACATACACTGCCCTACTGTTGGTTTTTGAACAGCATGAGACCTTGGTAAGCTTAAACCAGAGTATGGGAACCACTGAAGCCTACTTTTTTAAAAATATAATGTGGCCGGGCATGGTGGCGCACGCTTGTAATCCCAGTACTTGGGAGGCGGAGACTGGAGGATCCGGGTTCGTGGCCAGCCTCAGCTACTTAGGCCCTCTGCAACTTCGTGAGACCCAGTTTCAAAATAAAGGATAAAAAATAGGGCCGGGGGTGTAGCTCAGAGGTAGAACGCCCCTGGGTTCAATCCCTGGTACCGCAAAAAAAAAAAAAAAATGTGACTTTATTAGGTAATTCTTAGTGGATTTCTTTGTGTAATCTTCCTCAGGCCCTTGGTTAAAACATAATCCCCAATCTGTCTCTTTCACATGCTCATATTTTAATTCTCTGCTAATCACTGACATTTTTCTTATTTATTTTTATTTTATTTTATTTTATTTTTGCCCTTCTGCTCCAACTGTAAGTCTTGTTAATCACTACATCCCCAGGACCTGGCATACAGGAAGTTTTTAATATACATATATGTGTTTTTTGAATGAATGACCGAGTGGATATTTAAGTCATATGATTTAGGTCAAGTTCACAGACCCAGCATCAAATAAATCAGGATTTAAGAAGTCAGACAAGCCGGGTGCAATAGTGCATGCCTATAATCCCAGCAATTTGGGAGGCCAAGGTAGGAGAATTGTAGATTAGAGGCCAGCCTGGGGACAAAATTAAAAAATAAGAAGATTGGGGGATGTAGCTCAATGGTAGAGTGCCCCTGGGTCTATCCTCAGTAATGCAAAAGAAAAGTCATACAGCAAATGGTTAAAACGCTAATGGAATAGGGATGCCAGTTATGCATTAGATAGGGTGAAGAAGGATGTGATCAAGGAGGAAGAACCATCAACAACAGAGTCTGTTGCTGGCCTAAGCCAGGACAGGACTTTGAGCAAGTCACTTGACTTTTGGCACTCAGCTTTCTCATCTACTCAACAAGAGGAATGGATGTAATGATCATGAGGTCATTTAACCATTCAATGAACAGGACTATATTATTACCCTAGATGGAAAGCAAGGCCATGTGACCATAGATATTTACACTATATATCAAAACATGCGTTGCTAGTAAAATTTAAAAAGCTCATCAAATGTTATCGCCCCAGTCTTGCATACTGCCACAAGTATGCGCACATGTTGGCAGATGTGGTGGAGCATGCTAAGTACTACGACAGAGGAAGCAGCAAAGCCTAACTGTAGAACCAGAAAGACCAGGAGGGAGAAATGATAAGAACAGCAAACATGTTAATAGCTATGATATCCCACCATGTTCTGCCTTCCTGACAACTGTCGAGGTGGGTATTATAATTACCACCATTTCATAGATAGGACTCAGAGTCACTTGCCCTAAATCATACAGCTGGCAAGGGGACTTGAACAAGGCCCTCTGGCTACAGTCCCAAACCCTGAAATTCTAGACTGTACCATCCTAGATATGGTTTGGCAAATGTTGGACAAACTGCATCATTTACGAGATATATATCCTGGCATATTAAGCCTCAGAGAGCTTTCTCAACATTTTCTCCTAGAGTATAGCTTTTATGGCTTATACAGACCTTCCCTGAGGGTCACTGAAGTGTTTCATAATCCACACGAGAGTCTTTGAGCAAGAGGACTTTGAGAAAGTCACTTGACTTTTGGCACTCAGCTTTCTCATCTACTCAAGAGCATTGGATGTAATGATCATGAGGTCACTTAACCATTCAATGAACAGGACTATATTATTACCCTAGATGGAAAGCAAGGCCATGTGACCATAGATATTTATACTATATATCAAAACATGTGTTGCTAGTAAAATTTAAAAAGCTCATCAAATGTATCGCCCCAGTCTTGCAGTAGTACACGCACCTGTTGGTAGATGTGGTGGAGCATACTAAGTACTACAACAGAGGAAGCTGCAAAACCTAGCTGTCGAACCAGAAAGACCAGGAGGGAGAAATGATAAGAATCATTTCTTATCATTCACCACAGGAATCATGATGGAGAGGACTCTTCCAGCATCCTGTTACATGATAGGCTTCTGTTTGGGAAAATGCATGTGATTTGGGGCTAAAGAATATTCCGTGCACTATAGTTCTCCCTCCCACTGGTGGATGCAGGCCCATGGGGATCTAGAGCAGTGCTCACTCCCTAGAAAGGTCAGAGCAGTTACCTCTGTGCACTCAGAGGTTTCTCCCACATTCTCTTCTTTAGCCTTTTATTGTCTGCAGCTCACAAGGCCCCGTGATAAGGGGAGGCCCAGTGAATGCTCCCCTAGAAAGCCAAGGGGGACACAACTCATCTTTACAACTATCCTCCGATGATGTAAAGGGAAATGCAAACCCCAGGCAGCAGGAGCTGGCTGGCTTCCAGAGTCAAAACTGAATTAAAAACTCATTAAGCACTTGAGCAAGTGTGCAGTAGCTGGGAAAACTGAAAGCAGAGGAAGGGAAGGGGTGGGCATCTGCTGGGCAAATGGCAGGCTGGGAGCAGGGTGGGGCAGTCCAGGAAACAAGACAAAATGGGCTGACTGGTCTGGCACACAGGCATGTTTGTGAGTGCTCGGAGCTTGGTGCGGCCACATAATGTATACTAATTGCTATATTTACCTTTTTTCTTCTTCTTCTTTTTTTTTTTTTTTTTTTTTTTTGCGTGTTGTCATTCATGGGAAATACTCACTTGGAAAGCTCTGAAACCAAATAGGCAATGCAGAAATGCCAAAATGTAGACATTACAAAAAAGCAAAGAGGAACAAAGGGAGACAGGGGAGCCAGATTTTCAAAATGGCTGAGCATTCTGCTCTATCAGCACCTCTCTGTTCCATGCACGCCTCTTCCATGGAAAATAAGTGAGCAGGAGGGTATGGTTTTTTGTGTGTGACACAGCTTTTTGCAGCATCTGTCCCATTGTTTGAAATTTGTTAATTGGATTTTTTTAAACTAGAAGGAAAACTTCCACCCACCAAAAAAGTAGAGAGTTAGCAAGTTAAGATGAAAGTTCAGTCTTGTTATAACTTCAGCAAATATTATAAGAACATGAGAGCTGGTTCTCTCTCTACCACTTTTCTGCATAAGGTACCTCTCTATTGACCACAATACTCAGATACAGTCTGGGGAGGGTGAACAGTTGAGCCCACTTAAAGTAATTATCTATTTATAGAAAAGACGGGATATATTTTGATGTGTCAAACCATGTACCTGTTACTTCTCATGGAAATTAAAAGCCTAATATCTGGGGATTTTCTCATGAGCTAGTTTTCCCAAAGTCCCCCGATTATTTTCATCCCTTCCTGAACTCATTCTAAAGTGGAATTTTAGCCTTTCTTGAAAGAAGATAGAAGGGGATAGAATTTACTTGACTCTCTGTCTGAATTCCTTCTGCCTCATGGGTTTCGAACCTGCCTCTCAGGAGAGCCACCTCTGGGCTCAGAATACATTCATCAGTGCCTTGAAAATGCCTCTTGTTCAGGTTTGATTAAATTGCACCAGAAACAAACCTCTACTTGTTAAGTAGGCATTCATTAAATATGGGACCCAAACTGACTCCTTTAGTTTTCCTACATCAAGTTTTCCAAAGTCTGTAGATATATTCATTCAGCTACAATCTCCCAGAGAAGGATAATGTTACTCACATTAAAATAAATAAAAAATAAATTGGTAGAATAAGAAGTGAACCTTCAGCAAATGTTGCAGTTTGGGGACATGCTGTGGCACCCCACTCATAGTGGCCTTGTGAAGATCTTCTAGTTGAATATAAAAATGGAGCTGGCATTGTAGTGCATGCTTGTAATCCTGATGACTCAGAAAGTTGAGGTAGGAAGATCACAAGTTCAGGGCCAGCCTTGGCAACTTAGCCAGATCCTGTCTCAAAAATAAAAAGGTCTAGGATATAGCTCAGTGGTAAAGTGACCCTGGGCTCAATCCCCAGCAGAGGGGGGAAAAAAAGGGCTAAAACATCCACCCAAGACTTTCTGTTCTTGTAACCTATCAAGCCTTTTCCTGCTGCCGCCTTGGGCAACATACAGAATCAAAAAGGGTAAAGTGGAAGGGGGGAAAGACTTTTTCCATGCGTTGAGTAAGAAAAAAGAGAATAGTAAGGAGGAAAACATGTGAGCAAATATGATGGTTTTGCTGGGACTGTTGGCGAGGGTGGCACAACAAAAGATGGAATCAACAGACATGGTAGAGATCTTGAAAGACTGTCCTTAGGCCTTGGGTTTAAAAGGCAAGGAGCATGCTTGGGATGTGCTGAGAACCAGGCTCCAAAGAGGCATCATCTTGGCTCCCAGATAGAGCATACAACTGAAGGCCAAGAACAGGAGAGTTGAGAGGAATCAGGCTCCGCCCCTGGCGTGCTGAGAATCCCTCCGGCCTGCAGGAGGGAGGCTCGAGGTCAGTAAGAACTGGGTGTCCTCTCTGGGCAGCCAAGCATCCAGCCATGACTGAACAAGAGGGCCCAGTGTGGGGTGGAAGCGTCCAGGTGCTGAGTCAGCCCCCATGGGTGCGTCAGCCACCTGCGCCTCACCTGCTGACTGATGCAGTGTATAAATAAACACAATTCAAACAACAAGAGTCGCAGGTCCCTTGGCTCAGGCAGAGGCTCTGTGTGAAACACTGGAGAGATGACCAGATGTATTCATGCTGCTGAGCCCGGGACCTGAGGCTCCACCTGTGTGTCACTTGTTCCAGATGGGGGCAGCTGAGGCACCACTCTAGCTGGGAACAGATCTGAAGTCTCTTGAGCTGCAGCCTTTTAGATCAGATTCCAGATGTTAAGAAGTCTCTTCTTGGCAGATCACCAGCCGGTTGCCATTTCCAGCCCGATGCTGCCACTGTGGGTAGCCTTGTCCCCTCCAGACTACAGGAAAAAATATCAGCTCACACTGTTTCTCCCTGGCCTAGGGCTAAAGACTTGCCAAGGGATTGGAAATTGTTGGGTTCCAGATTAAGTATGTTTTATATCAGCTATTTGTATCTTTTCCTCCCCCCCACCCCACCACCCCTTTTAGTAGCCAAGTACTAAAAAAAAAAGCTGATTCAATTTTTGTTTTAAAGGCTTTGAAGGTGTGATGATTTAGTTCTGATAGGAACAGATGAGGGTAAAAGGTCAACCATTTTCTTGGATTTGATCAATGGCAGGAGTTTGATGGCAAATTAAATGTCAGATAAACCTGTCAAATGATTCTGGGAATCAATACTTACGAGAAGAGTTTGTTGAGCCTTTAATGATCACATTTGCTCCCAAGGGAAATAATTCTAGCAGTCTGTTCAGACATTAGGGCAGTAATACAGGAAAACAGTGTGTGGGTGATTTTAAGTGAGGTCACTTATGTTACCGATCAATAGAGTATTCATCATCACTGTCTTGTTTCTCAAAGAAGGGAACCACAGAACTGTAAGAATCACCTGGGAGAGTGCAGAAATGCAGAGTCCCAGGCCCACCCCTGAGTCTGAAAGTCTGAGGGTGGGTCATGCGAATCTTCCATTTTCCCTCAGATGACTGTGGGAATATTCTCCCACCAGGCAGTGCATCCCAGGTCTTCAACATAAAATAAACCATGCCCAGAGCCCTTGTAATATGTCATAGCAACATATATGGAGGTCAAACCAAGAGGGTTTAGGATTGACTTTGAAAACCAGGTATGAGGCCAGGAGTGGTGGCACACACCTGTAATCCCAGTACTTGAGGGACTGAGACAGGAGGATCATAGGTATGAGGCCAGCTTCAGCAACTGAGCGAGACCCTCACCAATTTAGTGAGACCCTGTTTCAAAGTAAAAATAATTTTTTTTAATGTCTTGGGTGTAGTTTGGAGTTAGAATGTCCCTGAGTTCAATCCCCACTACCAACAGAACAAAACAAAATGAAAACCCGGTATAAGTTCTCATTGGATTATTTTACATCTTTGAAATATTCTGCCTCAACTGTCCTCTAAACCAGAGGTAGTTTAGTGTAGGAGTCAGAACAGCACTGCAGTTAGAGTCACCTTGGGGCAGGGATGAAGGTGAACAGAGGAGGCAGGGTGCCATCACATCTCTCAGGCTTTTTTCTATCCCTTAAGCAGCTTTTTCCCGCCCTTGCCCACTCCTTAAATAGGGCATTTTCCAAGAGTGTTCTCAGCAAGAGGCTCTTACTCTATATACCATGCTTCGGGCCCAACATCTTGCCTCAGCATCAGAGCCACATTTCTGCCTGCTTACTGGAGAGAGCCACCTGGGTAGTCCATGGGGACCTCAGGTGCAGTATGCCCCACACCAAACTCTCCATCTCTGTCTACCTCCATCCCTTTTAAAATGGCATATCAGTTACTCACCATGCAGTCCCCATCCTACCCCACGACCAACTCTGCAGACCCTTGGGCTGCACTCCATAGCTCTGTGCCTTGTTTTCCTCAGCTGTGAAACAGGAGCCATGTCTTCCTCATTGGGCTAATGTGCAGATTAATGAAATTTGCAAATGAGGTAACATACAATAGAACGTCATCAGATTATAAAACTTCTGTGCAGCTAAAGGTACAGTCAAGAGTCTGAAGACAGAGCCTACCGACTGGGAGACAGTCTTTGCCAGCTACTCTTCAAATATACAAAGAACTCAAAAAACTTAACACCAAAATCACAATTAATCCAATTAAAATTGGGCTATTGAAATGAATATACACTTCTCAAAAGAAGAAATACAAATGGCCAAATACATGAAAAAAAGTTCAGCATCATTAACAATCAGGGAGATGCAAATCAAATCTACCCTGGGATTCCATCTAACTCCAATCAGAATGGCAGTCATCAAGAATATAAACAATAAGCTGGGAGTGGTGATGCACACCTGTAATTCTAGTACTTGGGAGGCTGAGATGAGGATGGATGTTTCAAAGCCAGCTTCGGCAACCTAATGAGGTTCTCAGCAACTTAGTGAGACCCCGTTTCCAAATAAAAAAATAAAATAGGGCTGGGGGTGTGTAGCTTGGAGCTAGAATGCCCCTGGGTTCAATCCCCAGCAAAACACACACCACACACACACACACACACACACACAATGCTGGTGCAGATGTGGGGATAGGAACTCTTATATACGGATGGTGGAATTGTAAATTAGTACAACCACTATGAAGATCAGTATGGAGATTTCTCAAAAGACTAGGAATGGAACCACCATATGACCTAGCCATACCTAATCCTCTCTATCTTTCCAAACAATTGAAGCCAAACAATTGAAGTTAGAGTGCTAGAGTGACACATGCATATCCATGTTTATAGCAGCAAAATTCACAATAGTCAAATGAGGGAACCAATATAGGTATCCATCAACAGACAAATGGATAATGAAAATATGGTATATACACATAATGGAATTTTACTTAGCCATAAAGAAGAAAAATTATATTATTTGTGGGAAAATGGGTGGAACTAAAGAATATTATGCTAAGTGAGATCAGTCAGTCTCAGAAAGTCAAGGATCATATGTTTTCTCTCATGGAAGCTAGAATGAAAATAGGAAGCAAAAGGAACTTCAATTAAATGAGAAGAGAAAGCAGTAAAATAGTGGAAGGGCTTTGGAGAGGGAGGTGGGGAGGGAAAAAGGAAGGATTGAGAAAGGAAACACTTCAAATAAGGTTATATCCATACGAGAAGGTTTCACTACCAATCTCACATGTATAGAGAAGGGAGGAAGGGGGCGGGGGTGGTATATGGAGGGACATACACCAAGTGATGTGTGCATGTATGTTTGTTATCACTTTGAATCTCACCATGTTGTGTAATTACATTGTACCAATAAAAGTCTATAAAAATTTTATAAACCGTAAAGTGCCTCACAAATTAAAGGTAGTGTTAGTATTTTGGCACTCACCCCCAAACAGAAGTGTCTACAATACACATAGGAAGTGCCTTTGGCAGTTGTACAAATACTAATCCTTCACATATGATGGGCCACTGCTGTGTCTGAAGCTTCCTCTTCTGTAAAATGAGAGGGGGAGAGAGGAGAGGACATGGTCACCATGCTGTGAGGTGAGGAAGTTCTGACTCCTCACACCGTAAGAGCAGCACGTTTTCATGAGGCTCCTTCCTTCTTGACTGCTGGACTCCTCACATCTGGAAGGCGGGGAAAGGGAATCCTTTCTTGTGCATTAGGAACATGAGTATTTGCCTTTGTCTGTAGCAGTTTTGTTTAGAGAACAGCACACCCGCAGATCCTACCTTGTCTCCACTGAGGAAGCCAGTGCAGAGCCTTAGCGCCTCATCCAGGCTTTCGGGGGTGAAGGCAGAGGGAAAGCGCAGTGTAAGTGGCGAGGTACAGGATGGAGGTTGATCTGTTTTTAATGAATCTGGATTTGGCTCCCCTGACAGGGTAATACATTGCTCTACACTACGTGTGCATTTCGTTTTTTATTTTATTTTTTGTGGTACTGTGGATTCATCCAGGGGCGCGCTCTACCTCCAAACTACACTTCCAACCCTTTTTATTTTTTGTTTTGAAACAGGGTCTTGCGAGGTTGCTGAGTTTTGCTAAGCTGCTGAGGCCATCCTCAAACCTGTGATCCTCCTGTCTCAGCCAAGTACTGTGATTACAGGCATCCACCACCATGCCCTGCTTGCATTTTGTTTTAAATCTGTAGCATCTGTACATTGTTGAAGATACAGCCTTCAGGCTGTCTTATCTACCTCAGCTGGTGCACACAGTGGGCATTGCTGGTCCATTCTCTGTCTTCCAGGGAGCTTGGGTTTCATCAACACCATCTATGTTACTTGTTTCTACTTTCTTCCATACTCTTTCACTTCTAACCCTTGATAGTCTGAATTCCCATCCCTTTGTCTTGAGGTTTTTAAAAAATGGGAGAAGAAGAAAGCAAGAGGAGAATCTAAGGGAATAAGAATAGATAGAATAAAAACAGTGAAGAGAGGGATTAGAAAGTGGGTAAATAGAACCCCTGGAAAGGAATCAGCCCATCACAAGTTCTACTCCTAGTGTGCACAGCTGGAACCTGGGGGCATGTGAAAAGCAAAACGAGGCTCCCCTGCCAGCAGGAGCAGGATCCGCTGCCTGTGCCCTGAAGCTGGGATGGCTTCTGCCTACGGTGAACAGTTTAGAACAAGGAGAGATGCTTGGAAGTCTGGGGGCTTTGGTTATTTGTCTATCCAGGCAGATAAAGGTTAGGGAGACAAGAAGCACATGACGGCAGAGGACCCAAGGGAAGGATGGGGTGGAAGGACTGACAGACATGTGAAAAAGCAGACCAAAAGCAATGACAACAGTAACAGATAGTTAACAAGGCCCAAGAAATATAGAGAAAAATAGGTATAGATTCAAATGAAGTAATAACTAAATCCTCTGTCACACAGCGATATCAAAGGTGAGGAAAAAGAAGTCATCTTTCTCCTAAGCAAGGATCAACTTGTTTATACTAAAAACTGTTTACAAAATGTCCTGAACTTGTTGGCAATGAGATTTGATTTTTTAATTCTCTTAAAAAAAACCCAAATGTCCCAAATTTGCAAAGCGACGCGGCATTCAGGAATACACATCAGAGATGAAACACATGCAGAAACAAATATTCTTTCAACAGAAAAGAAATGCCATTTCCAGGAATATCAGGGGAGAGGTGGGAAAGAACTTGGCTGACTGCTCAGTAGAAACAAAGAAGGAATTGCCCTCGGAGTGTGTGGGAGGCCAGGGTGCCCGGGAGGGGCGAGCCAGGCGTTCTCCAGCGACGGGGCAGGCCCTGATGGACCGTCAGCCGCCCCAGCCTGTGTTTACCTCCTACAAAGGGGAATCTTGGCATCGCAGCTTAGATGGGAGTGAAAAAAAGAAAAAAGGGATAGTGTCACTGTCCTGACCTTGTCCGTGAGCAGCCATGAGCGGAGTGTGACATGAGTCCCTGTCCTGCTCTTGCGCACTGCCTGTGGTCCTGGGTGCGTCATTAGGCCTGAGGCTTGTGGTCCACAACAAGGGTAGAGTAATATTTGCACCCAGCACGTCACAGGAATGTATGAGATGTAAAGAAGACCCCACCTGAAGGAAAACATGTAGAAACCCTACAGCACTCTTCATGTGTAGTTTTATTGCTGTATTCTTGGGATGGTGATCAAAGGATTAGATATTATCATGAACTGCTTCAATGTATTAACGTCATGTTTAGTTTTTCGTTTCTTGTTTTTTCCTTTTTCTTTCAATACTGGGGATCACACCCAGGGCTACTCTACCACTGAGCTACATCCCTAGCCCTTTCTAAAATTTTACTTTGAGATAGAGTCTCACTGAATTGTCTAGCTGACGTCTAACTTGTGATCCTCCTGCCTCAGCCTCCCAAGTAGCTGAGATTATAGGTGTGTGCCACTGCACCCGGCTTCTCATGTTAGCTGTTTTTTGATCCAGATAGGATGGCACCTAACACATGGAAAGTGCTCCTATGTGTGCCTGACCATAAAACCAGTGTGCCCTTTGGATTATGCTTGTACCATCTTTCGATCCTGGTCCCTGTCACCTCTGAGACACCAGCCTGAAAAAGATTCTTTTCCAAGCTTCAGGCTGAGAGCTGACGGACAGAAAAATGGGAAAAGACGAACAAGTTGATTTGACGTGTGAGGGCCCCTGAGAAATCAAACTCCCTCCAGGAATGGCCTTACTTCCCCCAAGGGGGAGCCTGTGTAATTTCCTGGTAAAGGTTGGCTTTTCATTTTCTGCACTGACTTTGGGGATCTGGGTAGTCAGGAGATACCAAGTCCCCCAGCACCTTTGTTTTCTTCCCCCAGAGCCTCAGTGGTAGGGGGAAGGGAGTCTGCCCTGCCTCATGGGCATGTTGTTCCTTGGGCCGTGGTGATCTCTTGCTTCAGGGAACACGAGGAAGGCTTCTGTTAGGCCAGGCTGCCTCAGCCCCTCTCCTGGATGCCTCCTCTGTGCCCTAACCCTGGGGCACCTGGCAAAGAGAGCTACTAACTGTGGCCTCTCAGAAACTCTGTTACAGGGTAACCTACACACACACACACACATACACACACACCTCTGTCTGTCTCTTGCTCAGATGCTGAGGTGGGACAGGCGCTGGGGAGAACCCCCATGGACTCTTGAGCAGGTCTTCACGCTGCCTGTGTGGCTTCCTCATGTGTTGGTGGTCCCTTCCCTCCCTCTGAGAAGAGCGCTTCAGCCCATCTTCCTGCCCGGCTGGGGCCTGCTCTGCACCTCAGCATTAAATCCTCCCATACCGGCTTCCTTTTCCTTCAAATTGACCACACTCTTGCTTTATGTGTGATATGGGTTTCTGCAGAAAGGAGGCCTGGATATGATTTCAGATAAAAAGCTATTATTAAAAGCTGCTGGGGGACCTGAGGGCAATTACCTGATAGTTATTTTTGTTTCTGCACAGAGCACCTTTTATTTCTTGCTTTTATCCATTTATCTAAGTTTTACCCGGAGAATGTTTTGTGCACACAGGTTTGAGATGAGGGGTTTCCTCTCCAGAACGCCACTGTGGTGAAGAGGTAGAGGTAGAGAACTCTTGTTTCCTCCCCCGCCACAAGATATTTTCTACTTGAAGTCTTTCTTGATCTTCCAGACCCTACCTTTGACTCAATAGACCTGGCCTCCTTTATCCCACACATTTCCCTTTCTAACTCTAGGATAGTTTACCTTCTCTAAAATTTCTGTGACTTCACACTGGGAGTTTTTCAAACATCTAATCACAATGTCAAATGCTTTTTCCAAAAAGAACCCACTCTGGTTTCCACCTGGCGAGGGGCTGGAACGAGCTGATAGTTGAGACAAGGTGGCAGTGGGAGCTGATAGAGCAAGAAGCAGAGACGGGAAGGAGGCCTTTTCCCCTTGTCGGAGCCCCTCACCCTGCTCTGCCCCTCCATCCTGGTGGCCAGTGACTCAGGACCCTCCTCATCTTATCTCTTCCACATGTTATTCGTATCCTAGGCCAGAGGCCTGACTCCGGGTGTCCCGACTAACCAGTGTTCTGACTAGCCACTTGCCCCAAAAACCAGGCAGAAAAGGTAATGATGAAAAGCAGGACAGGAACTTTAATCAACATGGTCATATTGGGAAGGCAAAGTGGGATCCAGCGTCTCAGCCCTGTCTTCAGGTGCTGACAGGAGCTTTAGGTTGAAATAGAGGGAGAGTTGGCACAGGGTGCACCGTTGGCCTCTTGGTCAAACTGTGGTCTGTTGCTCGTTTTCTCAGTGCTGGTTCTGTGAGGAGCTGGCTCTGGAGATGTCCTTATCGTTGAGGGGACGATTTTCACTTGCTGCTCAGGACGTTTGTCTCTCAGACCTGTGATCCTGGAAGGGGGCGATGGCTGGAGACTTGTAGACACTACTCCAGGGCTCTGAAGCAGCATGCTGCAAATCTTGCTTCGGTCTACAAGGAGGGCGAGGTAGGTGAGGTAAATTGAGGGCTAATAAGCCTTATATTAATAGTTTTTAGATGAACACCCCTTAAATGATTAACATGATTCCATGCAGAGCTGAGCAGGGACCTGACCCAAAGTTTAAGGTCAGGATACAAGACAGAAAATGAAGACAGAGACGCCACACCTTATACTGCTTTCAGTTACCCGTAGGACATCTGCAGGTCGAGGTAGTAAAGGCAGCCTCTCTAAGTCCCTGTTACACATGCGGAATAGAAATGGAAGGCTTTCTTTATCCTTCAATTACCATTTCTAGATTATGCTTGCAAAATGTTAATTTCTCAGGAAAAAGGAGTTATAGAAATAAAGTTCTAACTTGCGATCATTAATGGAAAAGGAATTAAATAGTCATCCCAAAGATACTTAGTTATTGTCCTCTCAGTGACAATTGGGAAGGTCTTAGCAACACTACCTGCTGTTTCCCACGAGGGATCAGTCCTGTTTGTAGCCACCTCGCTGCCTTGGACCGGCCTTCTCTCCTCCACGCTGGGCTGCTGTTGTAGCAGCTGCCTGCCTGGGCTGAGGCTCTTGGGGTTGCTCTGGCCCCAGCAGTGATGTTACAACCTCCCAGCTATTGTCCTCTGAGCCCACATGGGAGAGAAGCATTCGCCATGTGTGAGAGAAAATTCTGAGCTTTGTGGGGTTTGGTCGTGACTGTGCCTCAGCGGGGTGTCTCTGAATTTATCCAGTCAGTTTCTGAAACAGAGGAGAGAGCCTGTGTTCTGTGTGTGCACAGGCACGCATGTTTAGATGAATCTTAAGCTCATGGAGAGAACAGCCCATAATCGTCCTAAAAACTTACATACATAGAAAAGAACATTTTGTTCTAAGAAATTTCAAATCATGTAGATATAGTAAAACATAAACCACGATATAGCCAGACTTTAAAAAGACACATAGATTCAATGACTATCAGATTTTCAAAAAGGAAGAACAAACAAAATCCCATCAATAACTGAAAAACACAAGCTTCCTTTGAGTTCCAAACACAGCATTGGGAGAGCACAGACAAAAGTCCCATTGTCTGCTGAGACCCTGCTGCTTGCAGGGGTCCCCAGACTGTCCTCTTTTAATTTCCAGGTGGAGCAGACCCTTTTTGTCTCACGACAGCCATCCCCACTGCCCCTACCCCTCCAGATGGAGCCCCACAATCACAGTGAGTTTTGTGGGGAAGCCCCAAAGACTTTTTCTTAAGGAAGCCAGGATTGACACAGTCATTCCACGCTCCCTCTGACCAGCTCTGAGAAAGAGTGACTGTCCACCGGGCTGCCTGATGGGCGCCCGGAGGTGTCGCAAGGAGCGCTAACTAGAGTGGTGGGAGGAAGGCTGGAGTGGGGTCGTCTTTCTTCCCTGGGAATTTCTTTTCTAAAGCAGCTGAATGAGATCTTTGCAGGCAAGGGTGGCGGCCTCTCCTTCAGAATGCCTGGCCCACTTCCCAGTGTGAAACATTCCCCAAATATGCAACTTTGTGAGTGTCCCGCCGCCTGACAGCCGCTTGCCGAGGGGGGAGCTGGCACCCAGCGGAGGCGGGGGTGGGGGCGCCACGGGCCCCTCGACCAGGCTGTGTCTTTGCCATATGCTGGGGAGGCCCTGCCCCTGGTTACGTTGTCCTGGGGGAGAATCTGGCCAAGAGGCCAGCCGTGACAAGAGCGCAGAGCTTCTCTCTCCCTTTAAATCCGCTCCTTCATTCAAATCTGTCCTATGAAAAGGCTTTTGTTGAAGGGGCGGCGGCGGTGGCCCCGTGGTGCACACACATCGTCACTGGTGTCATTCCTCTCAGTGTTTCCAAAGATGGACAAGAAGACCATCCTTAGTTGAATTCCTGGGCGAGCTGTTCTGAAAATTGGCTAGGGAGGAGTGGAGGTAACCGGCAGCTGTCACGTGGCATGGCATTCGTTTGTTTGCAAGCGATGAAGCCAAAGAGGAAGGGAACTTCTGGTGGATGGTAAGAAGCCCCTGGCAGGGAGCGCCTGGCAGCCGGCGACATCTGGTCTGGGGAAGGTTGTGCGGTGTGGGCAGGGACTTGGCCATGCCGGCTGCTGCTTAGATGTGCGTTTTGAAGCGTGCGGGCAGCAGGGTTGGGGGTGGTATGTAGGATCACTTAGGAAAGAAAGGGGCTCTGGTTCCTCTATCGTCTCTAGAGGAGGGAGCCGCTTCCATGGACCTTTTTTTGCCGACAGTCAGACTGGGCGTTATGCTGCCTGATGCTGTGGGGACTCACGTCAAAAGTATGATGAAGGAAATGACGGTCGCTTCTCTTTAGTCTTACGCTGTAGCTTCATCTTGTCTTGATGTCCTGATTTCAAAGATCTTGAAATCTTTGTTCCAAGGAGGCCACTGATGCTGATGGAAGGGCTTAGAGGTCATTGATGAAGGATGGATTTGTGTGTTTTGCTGATTTCCATTTTATCATTTCGTTATTTTTTAAGTTGATTTGCTTTTGCTTTAGCCTTAAATGCACATGATTGTCAAAAACAGAAACAAGCAAAAAGCCAAAAAGCAATTTCCCACCAATTACAGAATTCAGCATTCATAAGTAAATAAATTGTATTTTCTATGGTTCAGTTTATTTTTCATAAGCATCAGTTCTTTGCCTGGCCAAACTGTGTGACTTTGTTCTGATTTGAAGTTTCTGCATTTAGGTGTTTAGAGTAAGACATCACATACTTTCACTTGATATTTCAATTTCTTTTGTGTAGTGTTCTGCCCTGCCTTGCTCCCCCACCATCCCCACCCCCATGTTCTCTGGCTTCTTTCTCCCTTAAGCACATCTCTGATTTTATTCCTTTGGCCTTTTCCCTAGCTCTCCTCTGGCCTCTGATGTCTGTGCCTTGTCTGTTTTTCCAAATCCTGGTCCCAATAATCAGCTCCATAGGGCAGCGGCATGGAACGGCTCTGGAGCCAGGGAACCTGGGTCCAATCCGTGCCTGACCACTTCCAGCTGTGTTGGGCTACTTCACTTTTATAGACTCGTCTTCGACAGTAATGGGGATAATCATAGATATACCTATGTCACAGAGCTCTTCAGGGGATTAAGTGAAGTCATATGTGAATTTTAAAAACAGTGCCTGACACCGATATGGCTTAGTTTGGGCTGCTCCTATGTCTGATGTGGGGTTTGCTGGTAAACACTAGCTGTCAGGAAAAGTGCGGTGGTGGAGGAGAACGGCCTTGATAATGACAGTGGGGGCAAGAATGTCAACCCGTTGCTGATTCTGGCACTTTTGGACCTTGATGATATAAAGGGAAAAAGCCCAGCTAAGCTATGTTCTTTCTTTTCTAATCACTTTATTGAGACATAATTTGTGTAGTATACCATTTGCCCATGTAAAGTGGACGATTCAGTGGTTGATATATTACATTTTTAAAGTTGTGATAAAATATATATATAACAGCTGGATATGGTGGCACACACCTCCAACATTGCAGGTTCGAGGCCAGCCTCAGCAACCTAGTGAGACCTTGTTTCAAAATAAAAAATAAAAAGGGCTGGGGGTGTAGCTAGGAGGTAGAAGGCCCCTAGGTTCCATCCTCAGTAACACACACACACACACACACACACACACACACACACGCACACAGATTTTGTATGTGTATATATATAACAAAATTTGTCATATATATGACAAATAAAATTATGTATGTATGTATATATATAACAAAATTTGTTGTTTTAACTATTTTTTAATATTTATTTATTTATTTATTTATTCATGGCACAGTGGATCAAATTCAGGGGCACTCTACCCCTAAGCTATACCCCTAGACCTTTTTATTTTGAAACAGGGTCTTGCTGAATTACCATGTGCTGGCCTCAAACCTGTGCTTCTCTTGTCTCAGCCTCTTGAGTACTGGGATTATTGGCATGTGCTACCACACCTGGCTTTGTTTTAACTATTTTTAAACGTACAATTCAGTGGTGTTGATTAGCTCACAAGGTTGACCAACCATCACCTCTATTTTCAAAACGTTTTCATCACCCTAAACAGGAACTGTACGCATTAAGCACTTAACTCCCCATGCCCTCTTCCCTGTTCCCTGGCAACCTCTGATCTACTCTCTGACGGTAAAGTTGCCTGTTCTAGATATTTCTTGTAAGTGGAATCATACTATATTTGTGCTTTTGTGTCTGGTTTGTTTCATTTAGCATAATGTTTCCCAGGTTCATTCATGTTGTAGCGCTGCAGTATGCCCTTGTAGGGGCATGCCACGTTTTATCCAGTCATCTGTAGATGGACACTTGGGCTACTGGGAATAATGCTGTAGTTAACAGTGGCACACGAGTATGTGTTCTGGTTCCTGCTTTTGGCTGGGTCATATAGAATTCTATTTTAGTTTTTGAAGAACTGCTGAACTGTTTGCTTGGAAAACAGTTGTTTTTGGTTATTTTCTCCTCCATCTTTCTCTCTGTTGGTGTCCACCTCCCTCAGCTGCTACTCCATTTCCTCCTATGGCCTGAGCTTCATAGTCCTTCCAAGCAGCAGGCACACTCTTGTCTCCCCTCCCAGCCATGTGTCCCCCTCCCACTTTCCTGGGGGAACACCCCTCCCCTCTCATCAGCTGGCAGAGCAAACATTATCAACTTTGGCCACACATGCATCTGCCTGATGGCTTTCATCCCCTTTTCAGGGAGGGGAGTATTTGTAGAAGGCCATTCGTAGGCCTCAGTCCACTTTGGTCGGTGCCCCTATACCCTATAAGGTGTGGGACGCCAGGGAATTGGGATCCAGGGCCTGCAGAGCTTCAGTCCTCCTCAGGTTCCCTCGTCCCACATGACACCTTGATTTGTTGTTCTCTGTCACCTTTGCTTGTTTTTTGGGAGGCAATTTGACCACTCTGTCCAGCGGGAGGCTTGTTCTGCACTTTTCCTTTGCCCGTAGTTCCTCCACTTTTCTATCAGCAAGTGAATTAATTAATGAATACCCCAACAGACTGTGAGCCTGCCTCAGACAGCCATTCTGGTTGTTGGGCTAATTGTTAGCCCGGGTTTCTGGATGTCATTCATTTCACAATAAGGCTCCTAATTAATCTCGGCGCAGTTCTCACCAGAAGAAAGGCTGATAGGGAGAAACATCCCCAATTACCATGAGAAAAGAAATGTCAAGAGCCCCGTTGAGTTTTCCTGGCATCCATGCCTTGTCTCAGATGAAAACCGCCATTAGGGCACCGAGGCTGCCTGGCGATCAACCATGAAAACTGGAGAGTGTGAGAGCGCGGGGCGGCGCCGGCCACACAGGACCAGCTCCAGCCCAGCCTGCTGCGTGCGCACCCTCTGGTTCAGGAGCGCCAACTGTGTTTCCCCAGATAGTGCAGAGAATCCTGTGCCCTTTGCCACATCGGAGGCAGAAATTCCTTGGCCTTCCCAAAGCAGGCAGGCGGCTGTCATCCAGAAGAGCTAAAGGGCTCCTCTTTGTGTGTTTTTGTTCCTGCAGGACAAAAGATCCTTCATCACCGAAGTGACGTCTTAGAAACAGTGGTCCTGATCAACCCTTCAGATGAAGCTGTCAGCACGGAGGTAAGAATTCAGCGCCGCAGGGTCTCAGGTGGGGCTTCATTAGCTGGAGACCCTACTGACTAGAGGGGCTGGAAAGGAGGGCCAGATAGGGACAGGAGGGAACGAAGTCCTGGCTACAGGGTTTTCTCTAACCTCCAGTCAGTGGCTGGTTCTCTGTGCCGGCACCCTCAGACTACCCCTCCCAGTAAGGACAAAGAGGAAGACGCCTGCTACAACGGTCATATCTTGTTGAGGCCTGGGGGGCACATGGGGTGTGTGCTGCAGGGGGAGAGTCTGGCAGAGGAAATAGCCCACAAGCCCGCAGGTTGAGACATGCAGGAACTAAACTTGGGGAGTGTGGCAGCTCACGTGCAATCCCTGTTCAGAGCTGTTCCACACCACCCTGACCACGGTTGCAAGGCAGGCTAGCACAGTGGTCAGCACAATGGACTCTGGCACCAGGTCACCTTGGTTTGCAATCTCTGCCCACAGTTATTAACTGTGGCCTCAGGACTGTCTTTGTCTCAGTTTCACCTCTGGGAAATGGAGATCATAACAGTCCCTACACTTAACATCCATACTTAATGTTGTACTTTGAAGTACCAAGTGATAGTGTAAAATATAAATGTCACCTATAATCATTATTATTATTATTATTACCAACATATGAAACTTGCTAGAGAGACTGGGAATTTCACAGCTCACTGTGACATAAGAACTTGGCTGAAGCCAACAATTCCTGGTCACCCAGGCCAGGGAGTTGCTATAGCTCCACTTCCTACTTCCTTTATTATAATTTAGCACCTTGGAAATTAAGTTGCTTCTTGGACATTAAAGCCGCCAAGGCCCTGGGAGCCTCCAGTATTTACAGTGCCTTCCACCATGCTTTCAGCACCTCTGATTATGTCCTGTTTTTTTTTAAATTGAGACATAATTCATATGCTATAAGATCCATTCTTTTAAATGTGCAGTTCAGTGATTTTTTAGTATATTTACCAAGTTGTACAACTATCAATGCTCTCTGATTCCAGAACATGTCCATCACTCCCTAACACTCCCAGCCTCTTAGCAGTCACTTCCCATTGCCACTTGCTGCTGACAACATCTAACCTATTTTCTGTCTATAGATTTGCCTGTTTAAATAGAATCATACAACACTTGGCCTTTTTGTCTGGCTTATTTTACTTAGCGTAATTGTTTCAAGGTTTGACCACATTGTACCATATGTCAGTACTATATTCCTTTTGGTGGCTATATGCTATTTCATTGTGTGACTATACCATGTTTTTTAATCCATTCTTTGGTTGCTAGATATTGGGTTTGCTTCCACTTTTTGGCTTTTGTGATGTAGCCTATTCTGACTCTTTTTCTCCTGCTTCCTCAGATTGACAAAAATGGTTGAGGAAAGTGATAGAAAGCAATTTCTCTGTGACTAACAGAATCATGAATTAATTACAATTTAAAAAAAGTTAGATTAATATATGTCCAGGCCAACTACCTAGAACAGCTATGAGAAATGGAAAAGGAAAAATAAGGGATTTTTAAAAGGAATCCAGAGCCAGGCGTGGTGGTGCATGCCTGTAATCCTAGCACTTGGGAGGCTGAGACAGAAGGATTGCAGATTCAAGACCAGCCTCAGCAATTTAGGGAGACACTCAGTGACCTAGTGAGACACAGTTTCAAAATAAAACATAAAATAGGGCTGAGAGTGTAAAAAATAAAGTAGGGCTGGGGGTGTAACTCAGAGGTAGAATGCCTCTGGGTTCAATTCCTAGTACCACAAAAAAGGGGGGGGGGGAATCCAGGTTGGCCTGCAGAGCTGATGGGGCTGAAACAATTCCTTAGGAACATGTGTTTTCCCATGATTCCACTGGGGAGCTCTTGGGGATGGAGTTGTGGCCTGTGGACTTCTGTATCCTCCCCTCGGTGCCTAGCATGGTACCTGGCACATAGTACCAGGTACTATGTGCAAATACCTTGGTCCTTGGTGCTCTGTCTGAAGGACAGCTGGCTTCCTGCCATTTAAAGTTCAGAGTTCTTTAGTGCAAACCATTTGCAATTCAATTTCAGGGCTCGCCTTTCCTTTATGTTCAATGTCAAGCACCTTGCTGGTTCACTGGAGCCTGCCTTTGGAGCTGTGTGCGTGCTCTAGGACTTGGAAGGAAAGGGATCCTGGGTGAGAGGGGCTGGCTTGGGACCCCCCTGCAAACCCATACTTCCTGAGGAACAGTGGGAGACCTGGGCTGCACATCTGCCTGTGGGGTATTTGTTCTCTCCTGGTTGCACAGACTGCCTGCTGCTAGCAGACACTTCCGAACAGCTGTGGGACAAATGTTTGCCAGCTGCGAAGACTGCTTTGAAAAAGAGGAGGAAACGGGGAAAGAATCAACCACCAGTACTGCCTTGGTTGCAGCAAAATGCTGAAAATGGTGTTCGTGGGTGAACTAATGGCTGCACTCATTAATTTTGCAGATGATTTCTATAGCTGGGGCTCTGTCCAGTCCTTGCCGCCCCCACCCCCCAGAGGAAGAAATTAGAGTCTCAGGGTCTGAATACCTTGTGTTGGTAATGAACTTCACATGCTCCAAAGGCCAGGCGTCCTGGAGGTGCAGGGTGGCGCTGCCCACACTCACACCTGTGCCCTGTGCTTTGTTTCAGGTGCGCCTGATGATCACGGATGCCGCCCGGCACAAGCTGCTCGTGCTGACCGGGCAGTGCTTCGAAAACACCGGAGAGCTCATTCTCCAGTCCGGCTCGTTCTCCTTCCAGAACTTCATAGAGATTTTCACCGACCAAGAGGTGGGTTGCCCGTCCAGGGATGTTGAAGCTTCCAGTTGCTTGGTTATTGTTTAGCCTTGGGCTGCTTTTTGGTAGCACTGAGGAGGTAGGAGAAGGGGAGGGAATCTCACTGCTCCCTTGAAATAAGCAAAACTATGTGATCCAGAACACTTTAGTCCTATGGCTTATCGCCAAAAGAATCCAGAGCTGTCATCTACAATTAATTGGAACCATTCTTGATGTGCCTGAGATATAGATATGCCTGCAGGGGTGGGGTGGGGGCTGGAATAGCTGAAATTTACAGAAGGCAAAAATGATGGAGAGTCTTGAAATGACAGAGCCCAAGAGAAAATCCAGGGTTCCTGTTTTCTGAAAGAACACTCCAAAGATCTCTTGGGCTTTGGGTAGGAGGTCATCACTTTGATCTCTTTTAGTACTTGTACCTACTTTTCTGGGCCTTATTATTTCTGATTTCTCTTACTTCTCATGAATGCCTGGTCCCAATGTTTGAATTGGGTTATATAAACACCCCACGAAAGAGAGGGCTCTGGAAAAGGAGGCATGTAGGGGAACAGGGCATACCTATAACGCATTTGGGTTGAAGTAGCTAGCCTGGAGCTGGATCATTAATATTTCTCATAAATATATCTAATTCAAGCTATACAGGACAATACATGTGAAATATTGAAAAGGAAGTTAGTGGTATTTGGTAAACCCGAATGAAAATTTTAATTTGTTTCTGCTTGAGAGAGAATTTATCTTGGCTGGGAAACTTTCCAGAACAATGTACCTTTTTCGTCTAGCATATTTATTTATAGCAGCGACAGATACAGTTCAGAGCCATCACCATAGCAGGTTGGGGTCTGCTTGTAGCCAATAGCAGATTTCTAAAGAGAGAGGCCAAAGGATGTGTTGACAGGAAGAGTCACCACGTCCATATAACACTGTCTTCCTGAGATGGCGGCTTCTCCGTCTCCTGTGTGCTGGGAAGGGCCATATGTCTTTCTGCATTTAATCTTCCTTAGCCCTGTGTGTCACAGAGAGGTCAGAGTGCTTTTCCTCACTGGCAAGAGCTGTAAGCCAACTGCCCAGCTCCATTTGGCTCACCTGGAGGCCTCTAAACACACTGGTCAGAGATGACATAACGATGTTCACTCTCCACCCCAGGGGCTGGGGCACAATCCACCCGTGAAAGGGAACATTTTATTTAGCATGTGAAACCCCAGATCCCAGAGGAGTGGTGTCACCTGGAAGCACTGGCTCCCCAGAGTGAGGGAGGGACCCCCAGGCAGTCAAGCGGCTCCTGCCCAGTCAGGGCTCACAGCTGGTCCATCTTTACCACTGAGCCCTTGGCTCTTTCTGGGCACGAGGGCCTCTCTGCATTCTTGTGTAGTCTGCAGTTAGTTTCCAGTGGTCAGTTTCTCCCATGTCATTGGTTTGTCTTTTTTGCCATGAAATCAAGCAAAGGAAATATGTAAAGAAAAGGGTTTATTATTGTCAAGATTTTACGTAAGAAGGTATCATGTTTCATCCATCTGGACCCCAAATAATACCACCTTTTAAAATAAGGAATAGTGTCATGTATATTGATGCTTATATTGTTTTCAGATCACGGAAGTGGAGCTTTAGCACAATGGGTTATATATGTGTCTAATTTTTTTTGTATTGGGGGTTGCACTCAGGGGCATTCTACCTCTGAGCTCACCCCCTGCCCTTTTCATTTTTTATTTTGAAACAGGGTCTCTCAAAGTTGCTGAGGCTCTCTCTAAGTTGCTGAGGCTGGCTTCAAATCTGTGATCCTCCTATCTCAGCTTCCCAAATACTAGGATTACAGGTGTGCATCGCTATGCCTAGCCGCAGGTGTCAGATTTTACCATAAATTACAGAAGAAAAAGAAACAACCTCATCAGAGGAATTCAAGTTCTGTGGAAGGGCAGATTTCCTGAGGCTTATAATCATACAGATGGGTTCCAAAGGGCACCATCTTCATTACACTCAGGCAGGTGTCATTAAGGCCAGAGACTACACCATAGTCTCCTCCGCTGCTCTCATAACACCCGCCTGGGTACTTTGGAGAAAGTAACAGTTAGGTCAACACATAGGGGAAAGGATCTCTAGATTTTTCTCTAACAGACTATTTCAGTGGTGTTCGGGTGGTGGGGAAAGTGAGGGAAGAGGAGGACATGGGGTATACTCTCTTCCTCCTGCCCCAACCAGAGCAGCTCATTTCTATCTCTTTCAATATGTACCTTAAGTAGATTGAAAATCACTGGACTAGCCAGGTGCACACCTGTAATCTCAGCTACTCAGGAGGCTAAGGCAGGAGGATCACAAGTTTGAAGCCAGTCTGGGCAACTCAGTGAGACCCTGTCTTAAAATAAAAAGAGCTGGTGGTGTAGCTCAGTGGTAGAGCACTTTTGATTCAATCCCCAATACTATGAAGGGTGGGTGGGAGGAAATTACTGGACTAGACCAATAGTTACCAGTCTTCAGAGCAATGATTGCCCATTGTTGCTTTGGGAAAAGGGTTGAGTACAGAATGACTCAGTAACAAAAGGACCTCAAAGGTCACTTGACGTCCAGCTGTGTTCCTTTGATCCAGTCCTTGGAATAGACTAGTCAATTCCAGAGACACCAGAAACACAATTTTAGAAAAGCAAAAATGATACATATATGTATATATGTGTGTGTGTGTGTATATTTATTTTATATATATATATATATATTTTTTTTTTTTTTTTACGAGAATGGCTACAAATAAAAAGACTGAAAAATAGAAGTATCAGTGCGCTTTGAGCTTCAGGGTTTTAGAGTCTTAATCATTGGAGGTCAACTCCAAAGCCAGCACTTACAGATAGAGCAGTCACCTGGCTAATCCATCCCTCCTTGAAATCCAGGATGCTGAAATCATCATCTCCTGGGGCATTTTCCAGCCTCTCTGTTAGAACGTTTTCCTTATTCGTCACACTGCATCTTCAAGGAAGAAATGTAATACCTTTCCATCTATGACGCCCCCACCCAATACTACCAATTCTCTCCCTAACCCACATTTTTTTCTGGTGGTGATACTGGGGTTTGAACCCAAGGTCATTCTACCTCAGAGGTACCCCCTCCCCCAGTTCTTTTTATTTTTTATTTTGAAACAGAGTCTCACTGAATTGCAAAGGGCCTTGCTAAGTTGCTGAGGCTGGCCAGGAACCTGTGATCCTCCTATCTCAGTCTTCCAAGTATTGAGATTACAAGTGTACACCACCATGCCTGGCTTTCATGAACTATTCAAAGTTCCTTATACTCCCTGCTCACTGTCCTTTAGCTCTGTTCCTCAGCAGGAAGGGCAGATGGGGTAGGATAGGGAAATTCAAGAGTTCAGTCCTGGCCATGTTTTAGTGCCTTGAAGTCATCAGACAATTGGATATATGAGCACAGAGCTGGGGACCTCAGAGTTGGGCTGGAGATACTGATTGTCATCCATGAGAGTATTAGAGATATTTAAAGCCCAGATGATAGATGTCATGAGAGAAATGTTTCAAAAAGATAAAGGGGCCCAGATCTAGCACTTAGAAGTTGAAGCCAAGGAGAAGGAGCCAGCGAGGAGACTTGTTTCAGGTTGTTTTGAGGCTAGTTTCTCCAAAACACTATGAAAATACTTCAACTGGACACCATTTCCCAGGAGTCATTTGACCAGATTAGGACTGTGAGAGTCAATTACTTCTATAGTTTTCAGTACAATCTCCTATTAAATAAGTCTAGAAGCAACTTTTGACCATGACCATGCATGACTAAATGTCAATTTGGAGGGATGCAGGCTTTGAGGAGCTGTGCAATTTATGTTATTTAGGGTTCCCATTAATAAAAAGAAAACAAGCTGGGTGTGGTGATACACACCTGTGATCTAGTACTTGGGAGGCTGAGATAGGAGGATCGCAGGTTGAAGGCCAGCCTCAGCAACTTAGTGAGACCTTGTTTCAAAATAAAAAATAAAAGCCAGGCATGGTGGTACACATGTGTAGTCCCAGTACTTGGGAGGCTGAGACAGGAAGATAACAGGTTAGAGGCCAGCCTCAGCAACTTAGGGAGATCCTATATCAAAATAAAAAATAAAATAGGGCTGGGGGTGTAGCTCAGAGATAGAATGCCCCTGGGTTCAACCCCTAGTACCACAAAAAATAAAATAAAATAGGGCTGGGATATAGTTCAGTGGAAGAACACCCCTGGGTTTAATCCACACATACACGAGCATGATGGTACATGCCTGAAGTCCCATCTGTCAGGGAAGCTGATGCATGAGGGTTACTTGAGCC
Source organism: Glis glis (assembly GCA_004027185.1). Classification (NCBI taxonomy): domain Eukaryota; kingdom Metazoa; phylum Chordata; class Mammalia; order Rodentia; family Gliridae; genus Glis; species Glis glis. The sequence continues at coordinate 28,976 of PVJS01001563.1, forward strand.
CAGGAGTTTGGAGCTAGCCTGAGCAACTTAGTGAGATACAAAAGAAAGAAAAAAGAAAACATAATTATCAATATACAGTTAATACAGTGCTTTGATGTGGGGCCTTGAAGGTTAAGCTTCTTCAGCTTCCTGATAAACCCATTTAACTGCTAATTTCCTGAAGTTTCTTCCCGTGGATATTGTTCTTAAGCCACATCTCCCAATCCTGTACTTGACCCCACTGGTTTATTTAACCTTACACTTATCCCTTTAGAATGCCATGCTAGAGGTGACTTAGCCACATCAAGAGCTTTCTTTAATATCTTAATTCTGCCACCCTACTTTTTGCTGTGCCTCTCATTTTCATGCCATCCACAGAATTGATAAGCATGTCTTCATTTTCTTCCAAGTGAATACTCAGCAGGACAGAAATGAGTCTTGAAAAGCCCATCACAGGCTTCCAGGTTGACACTAAGTAGCACTATTTATATGTCTGGCTGTAAATCCACCTAATTCTGCTATCACAATATTCGGAGATCCTGTTAAATGTCTTGCTAAAGACCAGAGATACACTGTCTACAGCATTTCCTCATCAGCCAAGCAAGTAACCTAATCAAAAAGGGAAATGTAGTTAGAAGGTCATGGTTTTGACATTGAAATCTTGTTTCATTAATAATATCATCTGCAGTAAAGCCATTTATTTCCTTTATCTTCTTCCTTCCTCCAGTATGCCTGCATTTAATCAGGAAAAGTAGTTAATAAAAAAGATTATGTTTGCCCCAAAGAAATATTTCTCCCAGTCATGTCTATCATCCATCTTTGTAAGAGCCAGGGGAACTAGTCAATGTGCCTGACAAGGATCAGCAGGCTGAAGTCACACCCCAGCGTCCACTCCAGGATGACAGCAGGCATTGAATTGTCTGAATTTAGTGTAGGTCAACCAAAAGTACTGAGTCTTGTTATGTATTGGGGAAACAAAGATGTTAATTAAGATATTAACTAACATAAAACTAAGGTACAAAGATACAGAAGATATGTTTCTTGTGGTTGAGGGTGGAGCCCAGTGGTAGAGCATGTGCTTGGCCCCACCAAGCGTCTGGGTTCAATCCCCAGCACCAAACACAAAAGGAAGATGATGATGATGATGATGTGCTTCTGCTATCCAGAAACTTTTTTAGTATAGTGGGTCTTACTATGAAGATTATTTCCCTGTTTCTTTAGAAGTCACCTCCATTTTCAAGTCTAAGACCCAGACAGATTTGCTCACCACAGCTACATCGTCAGACCCTGCTTATCGACCTCTTTCATTCATTGAGTAAGCACTTATTGACAGCCATTGCCCTTGAAACAAGCACTCTTTAGGGTGCTTGTGGGCTCATAGGTCTGGAATCAGGCTGAGGGAGAAATGGAGCTTCATTTCTATTCTGCAGCTCTAGGGCTGTACTGGTTCCTCCTCCTCTTCCCTGTTCCATTCCATTTGTCTCTTTGACTGGCTCGCTCTGATCCTTGTCTCTGTATTGTCTCATCATTCACAGCATGCTGCTGTTTTTCTAGAGGAACTGCTGTTTTCTAGAGCTGCTGTTTTCTAGAGATTTTCTCTCTCTAAAAGGAAACATGTCCAGCAGATCTGGCTTTCTTTTCTGCTTTGCCTTGTGTGTCATAGTTTACTGTTCACTAATCTCTCTTAGCTGTCTTTCAGGAACTCTTGACTTCCTCAGAATTCTGTGCAACCTTGTTTTTTTGGGGGGATCGTCTCTTGCATTTCATAGGAACTCTGGGAAGGGCAAAAGAGAGAAAGTAGAGAGATATTCTTTAAGAGTTTTTAATTTCTCCTTGAGTTTGATAATGACATACTTTGCATTAAAAAAACTAGTGACTGAACACTCTGCACACGCAGCTGGAGTATATGCTCGGCTGCCATACCTCTCAGCTACAGTAGAATTTCAAAAATTAAAATGAACTAGACTTAAACATTTTATGACTAAAGATTCAGCAGTTTGAGTTATTTCGTATTTGCTTCCTAAAATGTATTGAAAAACATGAATAGTTTGCATGTGCTCTGGGTGAAAAGTAGGATTAAGAGAATCCTCACTGTGCTTTAGTGCTAGTAATGAGGATCAATGCTAATTATTGGACAAGAAGCCATATGTGGTACTCATGTTTGCTTTGGCCAGAAAATAACTGAGCAAAGAGTCCCCCAAAGATGGTTGCCATTTGCTTTTTTAGTTTTCTCAGCTTCCAAAATAGGAGTCAATTCTTATCTCTTTTACAGGAGATTGTGAAGTTAGATCAGAGGAAAACAGCAAAGTTCTGTTATTTTACTATTTTGTGATCCTTCCTGTGAAATGTTATGCTTAAAACTAATGCTCTTTTCTGCAGTTTAATATAGGAAAATTGAGAGTCTATAAATTACCCTTACACATAACCACAACGCATACACACGCATGCGCACACACACACGTAGCCTCACAGTGTTAATATGCAGGAGGTTATGGGCCTGAAGCTACACTAGAACTAGAAGGTAAGAGTTCAGACCCACTGGCTCAGCAGTGCTTGGACCAAACAAAACCTTTGCTTTGCCCATTGATCATTTGCTCTCCAGGATAGAGAGCATTTCTCAGTTGAAATTCTGATTTATGAGGTTTGCTGAAATGGAAAGAAGTCTGGAATTTATGGCTTGATTCCCCTTGTTATTTGCTCAGCTAAGACCATGAAACATATGGCCTTAATATGGAATGAGAAGGAAAATAGTGTTTTCATTAAACCACAATCACTGTTTTGGTCCGGATTTGTTTTTCTACATTCCCATCCTTGGGAAGTACTAAGTAGTGTGTTGAAAATCCTTTGAACAAATATAATCTTAGCCACTCAGTGTCCAGCTTGCCCTGAAAAGAACAGGAGCAGGGAAAGCAGAGTGTTTCAGCCTTGGATTTAAACTTGAGCAAATAGGGAATGAGTTTGGCTACTGGCTTGCATAATTACCCAGCCACTTTAATCATAACGGTTTCAATAAAAGCACTTGTATTAGCAGAAGATCTGCTGGATGAACTACTCATGTTTTAAGTAGTGTGCACTGATGCCAGAAACCAGTAATTTTTTTTGTAGTAATGAGCAGTCCACAACTTCCTGTCTCCTAGGGGGAAAAACCCCACCAAACTTTTTTTTCTTTTGTGCCTACTAAATTCTTTTTTTTTTTTTTTTTTTTTTTTTGCGGTACCGGGGATTGAACGCAGGGGCGTTCTACCTCCGCACTATACCCCCGGCCCTATTTTTTATACTTTATTTTGAAACCAGGTCTCACGAAGTTGTGGAGGGCCTCACTAAGGAGAGAGAGAGAGAGGAGAGAGACAGGGAGAGAGAGCGAGAGAGCTGAGGCTGGCCGTGAACCCGGATCCTCCGGTCTCCGCCTCCCAAAGTACTGGGATTACAAGTGTGCGCCACCACGCCCAGCTTGTGCCTACTAAATTCTAAAAGGAGACAGCAAGAAGTGCATTATTATCTGAATCCCTTTCCTGTGTTCATCAGGCTTTCTTTTGCCAGGCCCAGTGGATTAAAAGGAAAGGTGTTATGTCAGTGATGAGATGACTCACATAGTTTTCCCCCATGATAGTTTAGTATTTTTTAAAGGGCATCTTTGCATGGCAAATGCCTCAGAAGAATATTCAAAGCATTTCATAACTGCTGTAGCCACAAGCACCAGTCACCCAGATGGGCATTGCTTTTGGAACTGGAACAGAGTTCTGGAGCTCCCCTGCTGGGCAAGGACATATGGGGGAAGGATTGCAGGGGAGGGGTCAGGAAGAAGGGTGCTGGTGGTGGCAGAAGGGAGAAAATATATCAGCATTTGAACAGCCGGCATTTCTACCTCAGTGCATCTCTGAAACTGGTCCCATGTGCAGTCGATGATCCTATACTACCTAGTAATAGATGAGATAATGGATCAGTGATGACATCACTTAAAAGTTTTCTTTCTTTTTCTCTCCCTCCCTCCCTTCTTCCTCCCCTCCCCTTCCCTGTATCCCTTTCCCTCTCTCCCTCCCTCCCTTCCTTCCTTCCTTCCTTCCTTCCTTCCTTCCTTCCTCCTTCCCAGATTGGGGAGTTACTGAGCACCACCCATCCTGCCAACAAAGCCAGCTTAACTCTATTCTGTCCCGAAGAGGGGGACTGGAAGAACTCCAATCTTGACAGACACAACCTCCAAGACTTCATCAATATTAAACTCAACTCAGCTTCTATATTGCCAGAAATGGAAGGACTTTCTGAGTTTACCGAGTATCTCTCAGAATCCGTAGAAGTCCCGTCTCCCTTTGACATCCTGGAACCTCCCACCTCAGGAGGATTTCTAAAGCTCTCCAAGCCCTGCTGTTACATTTTTCCCGGAGGAAGGGGCGACTCTGCCCTATTTGCAGTGAATGGATTCAACATGCTCATCAACGGAGGATCAGAAAGGAAATCCTGCTTCTGGAAGCTCATCCGACATTTGGACCGAGTGGACTCCATCCTGCTCACCCACATTGGGGATGACAATTTGCCTGGAATCAACAGCATGCTACAGCGGAAGATCGCAGAGCTGGAGGAAGAGCAATCCCAGGGCTCTACCACCAACAGCGACTGGATGAAGAACCTCATCTCCCCTGACCTGGGGGTTGTGTTTCTCAATGTACCTGAAAATCTGAAGAACCCAGAGCCCAACATCAAGATGAAGAGAAGCATAGAAGAAGCTTGCTTTACTCTCCAATACCTGAACAAATTGTCCATGAAGCCAGAGCCTCTCTTTAGAAGTGTAGGCAATACCATCGATCCTGTCATTCTTTTCCAAAAAATGGGAGTGGGTAAACTGGAGATGTACGTACTTAACCCAGTCAAGAGCAGCAAGGAAATGCAATATTTTATGCAGCAGTGGACTGGCACCAACAAGGACAAGGCTGAACTGATCCTGCCCAATGGTCAAGAAGTAGACATCCCAGTTTCCTACCTAACTTCAGTCTCATCTTTGATTGTGTGGCATCCAGCAAACCCTGCTGAGAAAATCATTCGAGTTCTCTTTCCTGGAAACAGCACCCAATACAACATTCTAGAAGGGCTGGAAAAGCTCAAACATTTAGACTTCCTGAAGCAGCCGTTGGCCACCCAAAAGGATCTCACTGGCCAGGTGCCCGCCCCCGCTGTGAAACAAGTAAAGCTGAAACAGAGGGCTGATAGCCGAGAGAGTCTGAAGCCAGCTGCGAAACCTCTTCCCAGCAAATCAGTAAGAAAGGAGTCAAAAGAAGAAACCCCTGACATCCCAAAAGCTAGTCAGGTAGAAAAGCCACCCAAAGTTGAGAGTAAAGAAAAGGTAATCGTGAAAAAAGACAAACCGGTAAAAACAGAGACCAAACCACCAGCGACGGAAAAGGAGGCGCCCAGCAAAGAAGAGCAGCCGCCAGTGAAGGCCGAGGTGACTGAGAAGCAAACCACAGACCCCAAACCCAAGATCGCCAAGGAGAAGACGGTGAAAAAGGAAATAAAGGCGAAGTCTGAAGAAAAGAAAGAGGAAAAGGAGAAGCCCAAGAAAGAAGTGGCTAAGAAGGAGGACAAAACACCTATCAAGAAGGAGGAAAAACCAAAAAAGGAAGAGGTGAAAAAGGAAGTCAAGAAAGAAACCAAGAAAGAAGAGAAAAAAGAACCCAAGAAAGAGGTTAAGAAAGAAACACCACTGAAGGAGGCCAAGAAGGAGGTTAAGAAGGAAGAAAAGAAGGAAACTAAAAAGGAAGACAAGGAACCCAAAAAGGAAATTAAGAAGCTCACTAAGGACACAAAGAAACCATCTACTCCTCTCTCCGAAGCAAAAAAACCAGCTGCTTTAAAACCAAAAGTACCTAAGAAGGAAGAGTCCGTCAAGAAAGAGTCTGTTGCTGCTGGGAAGCTAAAGGAGAAGGGGAAGATTAAAGTGGTTAAGAAGGAAGGCAAGACCGCCGAGGCTGCTGCCACCGCCATCAGCACTGCAGCCACCACAGCAGCAGCAGCAGCCACAGCTGGAATAGTGGCCACCGGCCCTGCCAAAGACCTCGAAGCCGAGAGGTCCCTTATGTCATCCCCCGAGGATCTGACCAAGGACTTTGAAGAGCTAAAGGCTGAAGAGATTGATGTGGCAAAGGACATCAAGCCTCAGCTGGAGCTAATCGAGGATGAAGAGAAACTGAAGGAGACGGAGCCGGTGGAAGCCTATGTCATTCAGAAAGAGACAGATGTCATCAAGGGTCCTGCCGAGTCCCCCGATGAGGGGATCACTACCACCGAAGGGGAAGGCGAGTGTGAGCAGACCCCTGAAGAGCTGGAGCCAGTTGAGAAGCAGGGGGTGGAGGACATCGAAAAATATGAAGATGAAGGAGCTGGCTTTGAGGAATCCTCAGAGACGGGAGACTATGAAGAGAAGGCAGAAACGGAGGAGGCCGAGGAGCCAGAAGAAGATGGCGAAGAAAATGTGTGCGTGGGCACCTCCAAGCACAGCCCCATTGAGGACGAGGAAAGTGCAAAAGCTGAGGCAGATGCGCACCTCAAGGAAAAGAGGGCATCTGTGGCCAGTGGTGATGACCGAGCTGAAGAAGATAGAGACGATGCAGTTGAGAAAGGAGAGGCCGAACAGTCCGAGGAGGAGGAGGCTGACGAGGAGGACAAGGCAGAGGATGCCAGAGACTATGAGCCTGAAAAAATTGAAGCTGAAGATTACGTGATGGCCGTAGTTGACAAGGCCGCAGAGGCCAGTGGCGTCGAAGATCAGTATGGATTCCTCACCACAGCAACCAGGCAAGCCGGAGTGCAGTCTCCTGGCCGAGAACCTGCGTCTTCAATTCATGACGAAACTTTACCCGGAGGCTCCGAGAGTGAGGCCACTGCTTCTGATGAGGAGAATCGAGAAGACCAGCCTGAGGAATTCACTGCCACCTCTGGCTACACTCAGTCTACCATTGAGATATCCAGCGAGCCCACCCCAATGGATGAGATGTCCACTCCTCGCGACGTGATGAGTGACGAGACCAACAATGAAGAGACAGAGTCCCCATCTCAGGAATTCGTAAACATCACCAAATATGAGTCCTCACTGTATTCTCATGAATATTCTAAGTCTGCCGTTCCACCATTCAACGGATTATCTGAGGGGTCAAAAACAGATGCTACTGATGGCAAGGACTATAACGCTTCAGCCTCCACCATATCACCACCCTCATCCATGGAGGAAGACAAGTTCAGCAAGTCAGCTCTCCGTGATGCTTACTGCTCCGAAGAGAAAGACGTGAATGCAGGCGCCATGTTGGAGATCAAAGATACTGTCTCCGCAGCTTCAGATGAAAAACTTAGCCCAGCCAGGAGCCCATCCCTGAGTCCATCTCCACCATCACCCATAGAGAAGACACCTCTGGGTGAACGTAGTGTGAACTTCTCTCTGACACCCAATGAGATTAAAGTCTCCACAGAGGCAGAAGTGGTCCCAGTGTCCCCTGAGGTGACCCAAGTGGTTGAAGAACACTGTGCTAGTCCTGAGGAGAAGACACTGGAAGTGGTGTCACCATCCCAGTCTGTGACTGGCAGTGCTGGCCACACACCTTACTACCAGTCTCCCACCGAAGAGAAGTCCAGCCACCTCCCTACAGAAGTCACTGAAAAACCATCAGCCGTTCCAGTGAGTTTTGAATTCAGTGATGCCAAAGACGAGAACGAAAGGGCTTCCGTAAGCCCCATGGACGAGCCCGTGCCTGACTCAGCGTCTCCTGTGGAAAAAGTTCTGTCTCCTTTACGCAGCCCTCCCCTAATTGGCTCTGAGTCTGCATATGAAAGTTTCCTAAGTGCTGATGGCAAGGCGCCTGGCAGATGTACCGAAAGCCCTTTTGAAGGGAAAAATGGAAAACAAGGCTTTCCAGACCAAGTAAGTCCGGTTTCTGAAATGACTTCCACCGGTCTCTACTCAGACAAACAGGAAGGGAAAAGTACAGACTTTATACCAATCAAGGAAGACTTCGGTCCAGAAAAGAAAACTGATGATGTCGCTATGAGTTCTCAACCAGCGCTGGCTTTGGATGAAAGGAAATTGGGAGGAGATGTCTCTCCAACACAGATAGATGTCAGTCAGTTTGGATCTTTTAAAGAAGACACCAAGATGTCCATTTCTGAAGGCACTGTCTCCGACAAGTCAGCCACTCCTGTGGACGAGGGTGTAGCAGAAGATACTTATTCTCACATGGAGGGCGTGGCCTCCGTCTCCACCGCCTCCGTGGCTACGAGCTCATTTCCAGAACCGACGACAGATGACGTGTCTCCTTCTCTGCATGCGGAAGTTGGCTCCCCACATTCCACAGAAGTGGACGACTCCCTGTCAGTGTCTGTTGTGCAAACGCCTACCACTTTCCAGGAAACAGAAATGTCTCCATCTAAAGAAGAATGCCCAAGACCAATGTCAATTTCTCCTCCAGACTTCTCCCCTAAGACAGCCAAATCCAGGACACCAGTTCAAGATCACCGGTCTGAACAGTCCTCGATGTCTATTGAATTTGGCCAAGAATCTCCTGAGCACTCCCTTGCTATGGACTTTAGTCGACAGTCCCCAGATCACCCTGCTGTGGGTGCAAGTATGCTCCACATCACTGAAAATGGGCCAACTGAAGTGGACTACAGTCCTTCCGACATGCAGGACTCCAGTTTATCACATAAGATACCACCGACCGAGGAGCCGTCCTACACCCAAGATAATGATCTTTCCGAGCTCATCTCAGTGTCTCAGGTGGAGGCCTCCCCGTCCACCTCTTCTGCTCATACCCCTTCTCAGATAGCTTCTCCTCTTCAAGAAGACACTCTATCCGATGTTGCTCCTCCCAGAGATATGCCCCTCTATGCCTCACTCACCTCTGAAAATGTACAAAGTCTGGAAAGAGAGAATCTCTCTCCAAAATCCGATATCTCTCCGCTCACCCCACGAGAGTCCTCTCCTTTATATTCACCTAGTTTTTCAGATTCTACCTCGGCAGTCAAGGGGAGCACAGCAGATTGCCACACCTTCTCTCCTCCATCAATGGATGCAACATCCACAGAGCCCTATGGCTTCCGTGCCTCAATGCTATTCGATACGATGCAACATCACCTAGCCTTGAATAGAGATCTGGCCACACCTGGCCTGGAGAAGGACACTGGAGGGAAGACACCTGGTGACTTTAGCTATGCCTATCAAAAGCCCGAGAAAACTACCAGGTCCCCAGATGAAGATGATTATGAATATGCATCTTATGAGAAAACCACCCGGCCCCCAGATATGGGCAGCTATTGTTATGAGAAGACAGAGAGAACCATAAAATCCCCATGTGACAGTGGCTACTCCTATGAGACCATTGAGAAGACCACCAGGACCCCTGAAAGCGGCTATGCCTGTGAAATTACTGAGAAGACCACACGAACCCCCGAAGACGGTGGCTACTCCTATGAGATAAGTGAGAAGACCACAAGGACCCCCGAAGTAAGTGGTTACAGCTATGAAAAGACCGAGATTTCTAGAAGGCTCCTGGATGACATCAGCAATGGCTATGATGACTCGGAGGAGGGTGGCAACACACTTGAAAACTCCAGCTACTCTTATGTGACCACTGAGAAAATTACCAGTTTCCCTGAATCTGAAAGTTACTCCTATGAGACATCTTCAAAAACAACACGAGGCCCTGACACTTCCACGTACTGTTACGAGACTATGGAGAAAATCACGAAGACCCCCCAGTCGTCTACGTATTCCTATGAGACTTCAGACCGATCCTACTCTACAGAAAAGAAGTCCCCATCAGAGGCCCGCCAGGAAGTTGATTTATGCCTCGTGTCCTCCTGTGAATACAAGCATCCCAAGACAGAGCTCTCACCCTCCTTCATTAACCCCAATCCTCTGGAGTGGTTTTCCAGTGAAGAGCCCACTGAAGAATCTGAGAAGCCCCTCACTCAGTCAGGAGGAGCCCCGCCACCTCCAGGTGGGAAGCAGCAGGGGCGACAGTGTGACGAAACCCCTCCTACCTCAGTGAGCGAGTCGGCCCCATCCCAGACCGACTCCGATGTTCCCCCAGAGACCGAAGAGTGCCCCTCCATCACAGCCGATGCAAATATCGACTCTGAAGACGAGTCAGAAACCATCCCCACAGACAAAACTGTCACATACAAACACATGGACCCCCCTCCAGCCCCGATGCAAGACCGCAGCCCTTCTCCACGGCACCCTGACGTGTCCATGGTGGACCCAGAGGCCCTGGCCCTTGAGCAGAACCTAGGCAAAGCTCTGAAGAAAGACCTGAAAGAGAAGACCAAGACCAAGAAGCCAGGTACAAAGACCAAGTCCTCTTCACCCGTCAAAAAGGGCGATGGGAAGTCCAAGCCCTTGGCTGCTTCCCCCAAACCAGGGGCCTTGAAAGAATCCTCTGATAAGGTGTCCAGAGTGGCTTCTCCTAAGAAGAAAGAATCTGTGGAGAAAGCAGCGAAAACTGCCACCACTCCTGAGGTCAAAGCTGCACGAGGGGAAGAGAAAGACAAGGAGACCAAGAACGCTGCCAACGCCTCCGCATCCAAATCAGCCAAGACCGCCACCGCAGGTGAGTTGCGGGAGCCAACGTCCTGAGATGCCAGGACAGTCTTTTTATGTTGCACCTTTGTATTTCCCTGTTTGACTTTGCATTGGGAGGATGAGGGGGTACAAAATGATGCTTTATCTACCCCCCACTCCCCGCTATTCCCTCCTGCCTAAAGGTAAACGTCTCGGCCCAGGGTGGCCCTTCGGCTTGGGGTAGCTCAGCACAAGGCCCAGGCAGCTGCCGTGCGTCAGATGCGATGCCTGGCTTTGCACCTTTCTGGAACACAGCAACTGCGGCCCTTTCTAGACTTTCAGAGCCAAGGGTGTGTGTTTCAAGCTGCTCTAGAGGACTGGCTTCAGGCATGTGGGCCCCAGAATCCAGCGCAAGTGACACAGGCCAGCAGCTCCCAAAGTCCTAGGGACAATCAGAGGTTCTATGCCAAACCTCAACAACCGGTCTTGGCCCCAAATATAGAGTTCTTTTTTATTTTTTAAATAGAAATTTTAAAAATTAAATTATAAAAATTGAAAATTATAAGATTTGGGGGAGGGGGTACCAGGGATTGAGCTCAGTGATACTGAGCTCAGTTTGAGACAGGGTCTCGCTAAGTTGCCCAGACATGTCTTGAACTTGGAATCTTCCTGCCTCAAACTCCCAAGTAGCTGAGATTACAGGCATGTACCACCAACCTTGGCTATAAGATTTTTTAATTAAAACTTTCAGCAGTTTGGAAATGCACCCTTATTGAAGGCAGTGTTCTGTTTCCTTATCAGCTAACAAACACTGTAATTCCAGTTGACCAGTGAGTACCTTGTACAAATTGAGAGGAAAACATTGAAGGATCTTTTCTAGTTTCCCTATTGCCCCACGGCTGCACTAATAGAGACACAGAATGCTGTTTTAGATTGAAATTCCACTTGTCAGGAATAAATATTCCTGACTTCTGATCAGTCCTGATTGGCCACTGATTTATCAGTTTCTCAGCAGAGACTTGAGTTTTTGATGGAACTGGGCTCTCTGGCAGCATAGCTTCCTTTTGTTGCTTCAAAGCATTCACAGGGATTTACTCTAATACATTTTATTTGCTTTATGTAATTATCCGGGGATCTTAGATCACAGTTCACAAAGGAATATAAATTGACCTAAACACATAAAGCAAAAAATAATTTAAAAAACATTTCTTTGGTTTATTAGGGAAAATCTAAGAGATATCCCTTTGGGGCTCTCAAGTTCTGTACATTTTAGGATGTGCAGCTGCAGATTTTCACTTTATGTGAAGCATCAATTTTAGGACTCAGGTCTCTTCGGATTTGGTCTTTTTTACAAACACACACAAAACAAACTGGATATGTTCATGCTTAGAATGAGTGTAAGACCACCTTGATCTTGAAATTTGAAAGGTGAAATTTGAAATTTGAAATTTGAAATTTGAAATTTAACCCCTTAGTCTGAAAGAGCCAACAACTGACCTGCATTTAGGAGAAAGCCTGAAATCCATTCAAGTAGATAAAAACCAACTGAAATTTGCTACCAAATTTGTCAGAACATATATACCCTAGCCCACAGAACTGACTTTTTAAAAACTCTTTTGGACATTTTAAAGGATGATTTAAAGGAAAAAATAATAAAAATATGAGTTAATTTTAATTTACTTTGAAGATGTTTTTAGATTTCTAAAAAGGCCAAGTTGCCCTATTAACTGATTTTAAGAACAAACTTAGGTGGACTTTTGACAATGTCCAGTTTGTGCTTCTATGAGCAATATTCATTAGGTGTTGATGGTAGTGATTTAGTGTTCAAGAGAAAATTGCAAACATATTTATTGATTAGAACAGAAACTCACACATTTCTGTTATAAGTCAGAATTCTTCAGGAGGTCCCCACATAGATATTGTGAGGGTCTTCGTCCCAGATTCACTAAAATGACCTGTGATTCTACTTATAAAATCAGTTTGGCCGATTCTTACATTCCCCTATCTCCCTAGAAGTAAAACTGTACAGTTGGTGGAATTCACTGGTGTTTTTGACCCTGGAATGAGAGTTTTTAAACACCCCATGGAGAAAAGAAAGAAGGTTAAGCATAGAGAATCTAGGGGGTGTTTTAAATGGTTTTACAGCAGTGGTCTCAAACTGCACATTAGAATTACCTAAGGTCAACTGGGCATGGTGGCGCACACTTGTAATCCCAGTACTTGGGAGGCTGAGACAGGAGGACCACAGGCTCGAAGACAGCCTCAGCAAGTAATGAGACTGTCATCAATCTAGTGAGACCCTGTTTCATAATAAAAATAAAATAGGGCTGGGATGTGGCTCAGAGGTAGAATGCCCCTGGGTTCATTCCCAGAAATACACACACACACACACACACACACACACACACACACACACACAAATTAACTAGGGTCCTTTTATAAGATAGTGGTACCCAGACCCTAGTTGTGGCCCTGTTAAGTCAGACTCTGGAGGATGAGGCATGAGTATCAGGAAGCATCATGGGTGACTCTAATTCTGCAGAGAGGGTGAAGAACCACTGCCCTGGGATGTTAGTTTTATTGATGTTTCCAAAATTTTAAACCTTCCAACTGGACAAGTTGGCAAGCCGCTCACCAAACAGGGTGTGAGGAGACTTTGGGATTAGTCTGAATCTTTCCTTTCCCCAGGTCTTTCTGATTTGGGCTGGGAATTTTGTTTCAAGATGTCCCCTTCCACTGTCTGCTATGTCCTGGGTGGTTAGCAAACCCCTGGTTTTTCTGGCCCCTCCCTTGCCAAAATTTGGTGTCCATCTCTGTCTAGAGAGAGAGATGTTTCACTTTCCAGAGCACTGTGCTAAGGAGAGAATACAGTGTTTGCTCAGGTTATGGATGAGGCTGAGGTGCCAAGGGCCCTGGAGATCATACGGGGTTAAGATCTGAACTATTTACTAAGTCAAATGTTAGGGTGTACTATACAACCATGGGCCAAATTGCTATCCAATGAAACCCTAAAGTGAATTACTAATATCCTTTAACTATAGTTTTCCAAATGCAGATGTTTCTTTTTGACTTTCAAATTTAGATGCACCTTAGTAGCTTCTTTAGGAGGGATATTATTATCTGTTCCATCATTTGGAAAGGCCTCGAAATTCTTCTTACTTCCCAATGGATTGTCCACAAAGGGAAATCATCCCATTCTGTTTCTCCTTTTGAGATGATAACCTTGGTATATTTTCTCAAATTGCTAGTGTAAGATGCCCTCTACACATTACCAGGGAGATGGAAATGCTGTCACCTCTTCACATGTCCCTGAGGGCCTGCTTTGGGATGAGTGGGGAAGTTGTATTGGGTGACGAGATCTCTTGACAGTGCCTTGACCCTTGATTTGTCTTTCTTTGTCTTCCAAAGGACCTGGAGCCACCAAGACAGCCAAGTCCTCAGCCGTGCCTCCAGGCCTCCCTGTGTATTTGGACCTGTGCTATATTCCCAACCACAGCAACAGTAAGAACGTTGACGTTGAATTTTTCAAGAGAGTGAGGTCGTCCTACTATGTGGTGAGTGGGAACGACCCTACTGCTGAGGAGCCCAGCCGGGCTGTCCTGGATGCCTTGTTGGAAGGGAAGGCTCAGTGGGGCAGCAACATGCAGGTAAGGGCTCAGGACTGTGTTTGCACCGTGGTTGAGCTGGGTCCATAAGCAGAGTGGGGGAGTCCCGTCTAAAGAGGCACCCTTGTGAGTGTGGCTCTGCATGAGGTGAACACATGAAATATCCTGAGGACAAAGTCAGTTTAACACTCAGCAGCTGCTCTAAAGCAGCAGTGTTGACACCACCACCAACTGTAGCCTTGGAGGAAAGCCAGCTAAGGCATAATTCATTTATCTGCAAAATGGGCTGAAGGTTAATTGTTCTTCCCTCACAATAGATATTGAGTATTGTGTGAGTGGATCAGAGTGGTCATATTCCATGGGAGAGCTGCAGAAGATTTGCATTTACTCCGTTGTGTTGTACAAGTAGACCAATGTTAGGAATGTGGCCATTTAGAAAATTACCTGTCCAGGTGAAATTCTCTAGGAGGAGCATTGCTCCCCCAAGAATACTCCCAATTCCCAGACCTCATATCTGGCCATGAACCACCCCTATCAATTCAGCTGTGATCTTTGCTTATCTAAGTTTTCACTTGTGTTAAAGGAAATACAAGACATTACACCTAAACTGAAGAACTTCTTAATGCTAAAGGACTGAAAACCTTCCGGGCATGAGGGCATGTGCCTCTGATCCCAAAACTTGGGAGGCTGAGATAGGAGTTTCACAGGTTCGAGACCAGCCTCTGCAATTTAGCAAGACCCTCAGCAACTTAGCGAGACCCTGTTTCAGAATTTAAAAAAAAAAATGAAAAGGGCTGAGGTGTATAGCTTGGAGGTAGAATGCCTCTGCGTTCAATTCCCAGTATCAAAAAATTAAAGAATTGAAAAACCAACAGCCGAGTGAGATGAATTGACAAGTCACTAGTGGCTTTCCATTCTAGTTTTCAGCTCCTCCCAGGGGGAAAACAAAACAAAGCTAAAAACAAAAGAAACTTTTTTTTGCAGCTTTATTCTGGTTCCTGGAAAATGTAAGTTGAAAAATCTTCTGCATCCCTTGAGGAAAATAAAAAAAAATTATTTCCCTTCTTCTAGTGATCTAACTAATACCTTCTTCTATTTTCCCATCTGGTTTCCGTCTCTGCCTTTAAACCCCTATTTTTCTCTCCCTGCAGGTGACTCTGATCCCAACTCATGACTCAGAAGTGATGAGGGAGTGGTACCAGGAGACCCACGAGAAGCAGCAAGACCTCAACATCATGGTTTTAGCAAGCAGCAGCACAGTGGTTATGCAAGATGAATCCTTCCCTGCATGCAAGATAGAGCTGTAAAAACCAAGGTCCACCACACCACAGGATTTGAACTTTGTTTCCAGAAATTCTTCAATTTGAAACTACCTTTTCTAACACATCAACTCATCTAATTAAGTCGCTGAACAATTACCTGCCAAATGCTATCCCGTGTCATGGTGACACAAGTCACTGATATTTCTCAGTTTTTGCTAATTGCTATGGGAAGTAACAGTATTCCCACAATAGGGTTCAAGTTACTGCAAAATTACCTACTCCAGTTCATCTCTGCTGAACATTTGGAAACCATGCACTAGCGAACCCAACTGACTTCTGCTAGGTAGAGGCATTTGTCTTAGGGAGAGAGAGAGAGAGAGAGAGAGAGGGAGGGAGGGAGAGGGAGCGAGGGAGTGAGCACACAAAGAGAATGCAGGAGAGAGAGAAAGAGAGAGAGAATGAGAAAGAAAAAGAATGCAAGAAAAGGAGATGTAATGGTAGAGAGTTCTGGTGAGATACCCAGAGAGAAGAAGAGAGAGCAGGGTGGGGTAAAGAGAAGATAACCAACAAGCAGGTCTGCGTTTGTTTTCTCAGGCAGTAGGTCTTCTGTAGTCTACATATGCGAAGTTTTCCATTTGTGTCAGTCTGAGTCATCAAAAAGGGTCTTAATTTTCTAAAGCAAGTTGGCTAGAAGAAAACAAAAAGAACAAAACTTGTTAGAAGGGCATGTGAGGTTTTCACGCCTTAATTAAGCTCCTTCAATTTGAAGGCTGCACACTGACATAATGTACTGAGTGTAGACTGGACACGCAAGTGGTTTGCGCCCCATTCAGAACTCTCAGACTCTTTAAACACGTGAGTAGATTGGTCTAAGGCATGCTCCCAGCACTTGTCCACCCACTTAGCCCACACCGCGTCAACAATTAACCTGCATGTGGCAATACCCGAGTCCACCCCGATTAACTGAAGCAAATACCAAAGCAGTTGGGAGTACATTATGGTAGACAATTTGCCTTAGGAAGTGACTTGAATGTACAAAGCTACTTGATGCACTTATTTTTTAATGTGAGACAGCAAGTTTATAAAACATCCGTGTAGGATTATAGATACTTCAGTTACAGGAGCACGAGTGTGCACATGGGGGGCGGTAATAGAAGCTGATCTGATTGGTCCGACAGTTTGATGCTGAGTCATGCGTGTTGAATACCACTTCAGTGCCCCTGCAACCCCTCAGCCAAACGAGTTGCACCTTTCATGGCTTCTTTACTATTCACTGCAAGTTCAGGATTGAAATGGCTTCTATGATCAGAACTGGGAAAACGGTGAATCTTATGGTGGAAGAGGTTCTCAGCAAGTGTACAGTATTTACCTTTCTTTGTCTTACATTGGCTTTTTTAATTTTCCATTAATTTCAACATAATTATGGGAACAAGTGTACAGAATTTTTTTTAGCTATATGAGAACTTTTCATAGATGAACTTTTTAACAAATGTTTTAATTTACAGGAAAATGCAAAGAAAATTTTCAAGTGATAGTCTTTTTTTTTTTTAGTGTTTCGTAAGACAAAAACTGAGTGTTTTTTGAAGTTCTGGCAAGATTGAAGTCTGATATTGCAGTACTATATTTATTAAAAACCCATAACTCCCAGGAATAATAATACCTCCCACCCTTTGATTCCCATAACATAAAATCTGAGTATGGACTATTCAAGAGTGGGAGAGAATGGCATGGTAGGCTACTTTTTGGGGCCTTTACAAGTACATCACCCAGTGGTATCCTGCATACTTCTTTCAAGATCTTCAACCATGAGGTAAAAGAGCCAAGTTCAAAAGAACCCTAGCACAAATTTGCTTTGGGATTTTCTTTTCTGGAAAAAAATAAAGAATAGATTGACAACAAATGAATTCCCAACTCCTGCGTTCATCATGTAGAGTTCAGACATAATGTCCATTATTGTCATCCTTGAACTATGAGGCTGGGAAGCTGGATCATGAGTAAAGTTGATGTCAAGTTGCGAGTTGCGGATCAACGCACCCAGCGTTTGGATGTGGCAAACTTCTCAGTGACAACTGTGCTGTGGTCTGTCACGTTATGTTTCCTGCAGACTCTAAGATCTACGGAGTAGTGAACAATGACCTCATTTTATTTTCTCTGTTAGTTATTTATTTCAAAGTTAACATTTAGTTTATTTTTGTCTGTCAAGTGTATGTTTTGCACTGCTAACCACTATGAGGGTTTAAACAATGCTTCTTCAGGTCCCTTCACTGAGGACCTATGCAGTCTACTTAATGCTGTGAATTACATTTTCCAAATGTTTAATTTTTTTTAAAGAAAATTAATATTCTATTTTTGTTAGGCCTCTCTAGGAATGCAGTTTTTATTTATTACCCTGTTTCTTTCAAGTCTTTAAAAATAACACACTAAAGGTACAGAAGTTTCACACATGACAAAAGAGTCATTGTGACAAAAGTGGATTTCATTGAGGATAAACTCATCTACTTCAAGCTTCTTTTATGAGAGGCTCATAAAATTACTCAAAATAATTATTTAATGGTTAGCTGTTGAGTTGGTCTACATAATGCATGGAAAGAGAAACAATTTCTAGCCTTCTTGCCAAATCCAGACCTCTGGTTGATTTTCCTTTGATGGAAGATGAAGTTATTTTCCAATTTCCCAAGTTAAATTTATTTAACATATATTATTTTGCTTTTAAAAATGCAAACATTTAGGAGAATTATAGCCAGTCTTCAGTTACAAATACTCTACCCGACTCCTCACCCCCCGCACCCCTATGGGATTTAATGGGAAGAATATTTTAAAAAATTGCCACTGGTCAGCTGGCTCTTTTTCCTATGAAATCGCAGTACCGTACTCCATTCATTGTTCTCAATGATGGCCACAGAGCCTGAATATTCCAGGAAAACCAATATTTGCATTACAGGTTGCTCCTGTCCTTCCAGATACCTTTCCTACCTGTGTGACTAACCTAATTTTGCTAGTTCCATAAATACACAATTTGTTTTAGCAACAGCCATCAGAAAGTACCATGTGCATTCATGGTAAGAGCTACAAATCGACACAGACTTCTAGGAGCTTTGTTCATGCTGATTACTTAATCCACTTGGATAGATTGAATATTTGAGTGGAAGGAATTCCCACTCTGTTTAAATGATGTGATTCTATCGAGATAGCACTCATGATCATGACCTTTTTGGTAGTATTTCTTAAACAAAATTCTACAGAGATGAAATGCTAGATGACCCTCCATTTTCAATTTTAACCAATTCTATTCCCTTTCTCAAAACCCCAACCCCTGTGCATGCATTCTCAGTCTTGTGGTGGGACTGGATCCAATGATTGAACCCTCCCCCTTCAACACCATGTTCCATGGAGTTCAAAAGAACAATTTTTTTCTTAACGTTACATATCATAGTGAATGGTTTCCCCAGTGTATATGAATGTTTTAAGTGTCTCCAATAGCTTATGAAGTTTAGGAGCTTTCCAATATTCATTTAATGAGATTTAATCATTTGCTAATGGAATTTTTTTCCACCTTCCATATTCCCACTGTTACCAAATTTCAGCTCTGAGGAGCTGCTGTACGATTCTGGAATTGCTTTTCTTGCCTCTCTTTAGTCGCCTGTCGCAGGAGGTTCCTGCTCAGTAATGATATTGTGAGTTAGGATAATAACTTTTTTTATTTTTTGCACTTCAGATTTAGGAGAAAAGATCCTGTTTCCATGTGAAAGGAACTGTAAGCTTTTATCTTTTAACCAACTGAACAACACACCAAAAGCAGCCTAGGAATGAGCATTTCTTTGAAAGCAATTAGGTTATTCACCTGGTGTTAAACTATTTACTGTTAAAAAAAAAATCTGTGACTTTCTGAAGTTTACTTAAAAGGCAGCATCAAAAACTGAAAAGGAAGGAAAAAATAAACAGCTTCTCTGCACTTGTTTGGAGCTCCCCAAAACAGGAGCCATGGAGAAAAGGCTCAGACCAGGCTGCCCAAAGTTTCGAGAACACATGCGGCCGGCGGTTCAGTCACGCTTTCTCCGCACTGCACGCAGCCCTTCCCTTTCCAGCCCTGGAAAGAAGCGGTCCTGAGCTGGCTGAGAAGCACTTCACACTCCTCTCTCTTGTTCTGAATGGTGTTTGTGTCAGTCTGCAGCTGTGTATGGTATTATGTCTTATAATCCTGCATCACTTCTATCCTATCCAGTCATATCTAATGTAGAAAATTAGTTTCCAGTGAAAGTAATATGTAGTGCTTTTATGATATTTGTGTGCAATATCCCCTCTTCCATTGAGGATATTTGATGTAAAGGAAAAAAAATCTCAGTTCCACAATAAAATACAAAAGTGGCAAAAGTTCATGTGTGTGCTGTGCGGTCTTGAGCTTTGTGTTCCCAGTTGGGCTCTGCCATCCATGACAGGCAACTGTGTTTTTTTCAGAGTGCACTCCCTGGCTTCTGGCGAACAGTCAAGAGGGTTCTGCTACTATTGCAACTGCTCCCTCATTATCTTTTTATAGCCAAGCCCTAAAAGATGTTAGAGTCCAAGAACAGAAACTGGGAGGCGAGGGGAAAGAACAATCAAAATTAGTGCCTAAAATGAAAAAGTAGACCGGGGTGGTTGAAAGAGACTGTTGGCAGGGATTCCTGCACATGCCACAAATAAATGAAAAACCAGATTTTAATCCTAGCTCTGCCACACCCAGCTGGGTGACCTGTCACTTAACCTTTGTGGAGTCCAATTCTATGGCCCCTTCTGAGACCGGCATTCCTGAGCCCCTGGAGCCAGCCTGCTCATTGATGATGCTCAACATCTTGCCTCCCTCATAGGTCATTGGTTATGATTGCTGAATAAGTTCTAGCTAACGTAATGTGTGTGGGTTTGACTCACACCCAGGAACTACAAGTTGCTGAGGAAAAGTGTTTATATAGAACCCAAGAAACTTAAGATTAGGATTTCCTCTCGGTACCCAGCAGTGGGTCATACCTGGATTGTAGGATTTAAAGGGGAACAAAATAATTTTGTCCTAGCCAATGAGGCAAGATAAGAGGAAGTGAGACTACATTGTAACAAGGGCTCCTGAAATCCAGAAGCGAGTTTAGGCGACAATAGGAGGGACACCAGAAGCGATGTCTATGCTGAGCCCTGGAGTGGGTATGTGTGCCCGTGTGATGAGCAAATTCCAGGCAGAAGCAGCAACTCACAAGGTGTCCGCAGAGAGCAGGATTGGCACACGTTGGGGAGCAGAGACTGCTCAGAATGGCAGTGGGGAGCCCCCAGCACCTCAAATAGCACCCCCACTGGCCCCGGGAAATGTGTCCACAGGTGCTCAATGGAGACCTCCAGTACCTGACCTTGTGTTGACAAATAGTCCTTCGGCCTCAAAAGGCCACTGCAGCCTGTCCTGAGTCACTATGACACCCTTTGTCACGTACACTGCTTTTTATCTTGCAGTGTGCCTGCAAGCCCCTGAGGCTGAATTGAGTGGGGCTTTTTGTTTTGTTTTTTTCGTACTGGGGATTGACCCTATGGGCAGTCTGCCTCTGGGCTACACCCCCAGCCCTATTTTATTTTATTTTATTTTATTTTATTTTATTTATTTTATTTTATTTTATTTTATTTTATTATTTTGAAACAGGGTCTCATTAAGTTGCTGAGGGTCTCACTAAGTTGCTGAGGTTGGCCTTGAACCTGCAGTTCTGTCTCAGCCTCCTAGGTACTGGGCTTTGAAGTCATTATTTGCTAAGAGGGATTCTGAAACTCCTCCAGAAACTAAAGGTTAAGCATGTGCGAACTGAGGGCAAGAGATCATCACTAAGAAACTCTAATTACATCTATCAGACTAAAATTCAATAGTTAATTCTTTTCTAGTCTATTGCCATGTTGCTCAGTTCCAGGAAGTCTTCCTTTGGGCATGGACCTAGGGTGATGTCCTGGTTTGCCTCGGAAACCACAATGCTGAGGGTTGGTCACTCTACCTGACCCTGCCCTGTGGCTCACATGCTATGGAGAACAGTTAACCTCCTTCCAGGTTCCTTTTCTATACATGGGAGGCAGATTTTCTTTGGATTCTTTTTTCCCAACTTCCACGCAAATCATCAAAAGTCTGTGAGGCTCTGTGACCATATTTTCTCCCTCTTTCCAATTATATTCCTTATTCTGGATGCTTTTTTGGGGGGGGTACTAGGGATTGAACCCAGGGGCATTCTATCTCTGAGCTACACCTGCAGCCCTTTTTATTTTTTATTTTGAAACAGGGTCTTGCTAAGTTGTTGAGGGTCTCACTAAGTTGCAGAGGCTATCCTTGAACCTGGAATCCTCCTGTCTTAACCTCCTGAGTACTGGGATTAGGCATGTGCCACCATGCCTGGCTTTCATACAATCTTTGAATGTAGTCATGACTCGTGAATTCTTGGTTTCTTGCACAATTCCAGATCACCATTTCCTCTTTGATCTGATCTTGTAGGTCTACGGAATTCTAGAGCCACCTCTGTAGTTTTGGTCACATGCAGTTCCTTTACTAGGAAAAGTTCTCCTGGCTTGCTGTGGGGTTGCTGGCAATGTTTCACGGATGATGGAGCAGTGCCTGATTCACAGGGAGAACTCTCCATGCAGCTCTGTCTCGTGGCCTGGGCCATGCCCACTCAAGCCAGCAATACATGCTCCTCTAGTGCAATCCCAGAGGTTTAAGTGCTGTGTTGTAAACTGATGACTTTTACAGTTGTGTCTGCAGCTTGTACCTCTTCTTTAATCTCCAAGATCATAAATCCAACTGCCTATTAAGATGTGCACTTAGATGTCCAATAGGGATCTTTAAAAAATACCCCCAAATCAGCCAGGTGTGGTGGCTGGCACATGCCTATAAAGTCCAGCAACTTGGGAGACCGAGGCAGGAGGATCAAAAGCTTGAAGCCAGCCTTGGCCACTTAGTGAGGCTCTGTCTTAAAATAAAAAATAAAAAGGGCTGGGGGTATATCAGAGGTAGAATGCCCCTGGGTTCGATCCCCAGTACCAAAACAAAACAAAATATATGCCCCCATATAAACCCTGGGTCTCTCTCCCCAAGCTATTTCTTCCCCTAGGCTTTTCTACCCAGTAAGTGGCAAATACGTAATTCCAGTGTTTCAGGTAAAAAAAATCAGCCTGTCAGCAAATCCTGTTGCCTTGACTTTCGAAATACAATTAATGCACACAGCATAATGACACTTTGTTCAATGACAGATCACATATACAATGGTGTATATACCACACAGGCCAGGTGTAAATAGGCTATACCTACTGTAGGTTTGGGTAAGTACCCTCTGATGGTCACACAATGACCAAATCACCTACAATGCTTTTTTTTTTTTTTTTTTGCAATACTGGGGATTGAACCCAGGGGCATTCTACCTCTGCACTATACCCCTAGCCCTATTTTTATTATCTATTTTGACACAGGGTCTCACTAAGTTGCAGAGGGCCTCACTAAGTAGCTGAGGCTAGCAGCGAACCCAGATCCTCCTGTCTCAGCCTCCCAAGTACTGGGATTACAAGCGTGCGCCACCATGCCCGGCTGTTACAATGCATTTTTCGGAATGTATCCCTGTTAAGTGACACATGAGGGTGGATCCAGTCCAACCTCCCTTCATTCACTGTTACCGCTGCCCCCCACCCTGTCAAAGTCAGTCCTTCCTCTCCTGGATTATTTCCAGTCTCCTGAGTTCCTGTCTTTGTCCTTCTGTCTTATTCTCCATGTAGCAGCTAGAGTAATCTTCCAAAAATGTTACATCAGAACATGCCACCCACGCTGCAAACCTCCAGATAGGTTCTCACCTCAGAGCAAAAGCCAGTGCACTTGCTAATGGGCTAGGAGGCCTTACACGACACACACCTTCCTCTCCCCCCTTCTCTCCCTGACTCCATTTCCCACTTCTCTCTGCTTCCACAATCTATTGCAACCACACCGGCCACCTCCCTGTCCTCAGACAAGCAACACGTTCATTTGGGGACTTGGTATTGGCCATTTCCCTGATGTGCTTTTCCCCGTGGTGGTTGACTCCATGGTTCTCAGCATCATAACTGTGGATCTTTGTTCAAGTATCCTCTTCTCAGGAAGATTTCCCTAATCATCCTGTCTTAAGTGGCAGCCTCCCCCACTTAACCAGCACTCCCTTGACCTCTGCTTTGTCTGCATATCACTTATTACCATATGACACATTATACTTCCTAATTCTCCTAAATGCCACAAAGGAAGCAATTTTGATCTATTTTGTTCCTTGCTGTATTCTCAGTGACTGTTTTAGTAGCTCCTGGCGCATAGTAGGTATTTATTAAATATTTGTTGAATGAATGAATGAATGAGTATATTTAGTCTCAGGTTGGCACAGTGATTATACCATGCAGTTGGAAAGTGGGTTTGGGCCGGGCGTGGTGGCGCACGCTTGTAATCCCAGTACTTTGGGAGGCGGAGACCGGAGGATCCGGGTTCGCGGCCAGCCTCAGCTCTCACTCTCTCTTTCTCTCTCTCTCTCTCTCTGTCCTTAGTGAGGCCCTCCGCAACCTCGTGAGACCCGGTTTCAAAATAAAGCATAAAAAATACGGCCGGGGGTGTAGCGCGGAGGTAGAACGCCCCTGGGCTAAATCCCCGGTACCGCAAAAAAAAAAAAAAAAAAAAAAAAAAGAAAGTGGGTTTGGAACCAGACAAACTTTGGTTTAAGTACTGTTCTTGTCACTTTCTAATTGTATAGCCCTGAAAAAGTCACACTAGGTCTCTTTTGTAAAATGTGGATCGCAATCCTTGCCCTGCAGGGTTGCTGTAAGGTTTAGAGAGGTGCAGTCAATTAGATAGAATAATGGCCATTCACTAAGGCGGAGCTGTGGGCATGATTTTGGTAATCAAGGTGGCACATGCTTGCAGGTGAGCCAGAACCTGGGAAACACCCTCTCCCAACAGTGGCCCAGCCTCCTGTCACTACAGGAAATTGGAATGGGCATTCTTGGCCTACTTCATATACTGTCATAGGCATATTAACTTCTGGGGGTATTTTAAGGATTAAAAATTTGAACTCTGCAGAGATGAAGTATCATGGGAACCAAAAAAGCAAACAAATTTTCTACCATTGGGTACATCAGAGGATATAATGTCCCTCTTATAAATCCTTTATAAATCTTCCCCATAGTCCTTGATCCAGCATTGAAAGACCATAATGGAATTTGTTTTCAGATGCTTTTATTTTTACTTTTTTTGTGTGTGGTACCGGGGACTGAACCCAGGGGCATTCTACCTCCGAGCTACACCCCCAGTCCTATTTTTTATTCTTTATTTTGAAACAGGGTCTCACTAAGTTGCAGAGGGCCTCACTAAGTTGCTGAGGCTAGCTACGAAACTGGACCCTCCTGTCTCAGCCTCCCAAGTACTGGGATTACAAGCGTGCGCCACCACTCCCGGCCTTCAGATACTTTTTGCTTTTTGTTTTCTGAGCATTTTAAGCTCTGATCTGGAATCTCTAACATTCATACACAACACAGGGCTTAAGTAACTATTTTGTTTTAAACAAAGATCGCAGTGGTTACTGCCAGACCTCAGGGGCATTGCTGCCTTTTGTTTGGACTTCCTGGTTACCATATAGGCAATGACATCATCATGGCAGTATGCAAGGTCAGCATAAAGGCCCAATGGAGGGGAGGGGGAATAGGTTATTCTTAAGTTAAGAAGTTGTCATTTAGAATAAAAGGCAATTTTCCTGACATAACTATTGAAAAGCATTCCTCTCTTCCTGTTTTCTACAATAGGACTTTTAACATTTATCATTTTCAGTGTTTGAAAAGTTTAGGAAAATATACAATCCCATCACATTATCTGCAATTATCTGGCCTATTTGGCTTTCACTAAAGCCAAAGCTATCTCAGCCCACTGACACGTTATCCCTCTCTCATCCACCCAGGGAAGTTGCCGGGTATCAATGGAATCCTCTTCCCCTGACCCATGCGAGGTCACGTCACAGCATCTTCATTTTGGAACTCAAGACTCCTGGCCCAGTTATACCCAGACAGCAACATCACACAAATCACTATTTACCCTTTCCCCTACTGAACCTTGTTTAGGAAGAATAATGAGCCACTCGGCATCAGTGTGTATTTTGGGTTCACATTCAGAGTTAGATAAGAAAGAAGTAATGTTACTCTTCGAGCCTGAAGAATATAATTTGTAAATGAGCCATTTGCCACAAATGTCATTCTTGGGTCTCATCTACATTCCTACAAAAGTCCTGTGGATGCCCTGCCCAGGGTTTCTGACATCAGTACCATTGATATTTTGGATAGGATGGTTCTTGGGGTGGAGGGAGCCTGTTCAGTTCATTGTGAGATGCTTAGCCTTTCCTCACTAGATCCCAATAGCAGCCCCTCAGTTATGACTCCAAAATACCCCCAATCATTGCCAAACGTCCCCTGGAAACGAAACCACCCCTGGTTGAGAATTATGTCCTGAGCTTCCCCCTGAATGCACCTGCAGACAGTTCCTACCAGAGGATGGATGGATTCCTGGTCTCTGCCCACGGGTGTTTACTGCTCATTATTGTGTGCTAGTGCTGCACCAGGAGGGGGCCAGAGGTCCCTAGCCAAGGGCGTTCAGGCATAAACTCCCCAGCTGTATTGCCCCTTGGTGGGAGCTGCTGAGCTGTGCTTCACGCTCTGAGGGTCCCCAACAGGAGTGAGCTTTCCCACAATCCACTGGGCTCTGCACCCTTGTTGGGTTTGCCTTTCTCCCATCACAACCTCTCCCTCCCTCACCTGCCTTCTTGGGGTCACCTCCAACCACATACTTGCACTCAAATTCCTGTCTCCTGTCCTGCTTTAGGGGGAACCTAAACCTAGACAGTGTTGGGACAACTTTGGGGGAGTAGTCTTAGGAATCAGATCTGGGCCTGATCTTGGCTCTTCAATTTACTGAGGGTGTCCCTGGTGTCTAATCATGTCTCTAAGACTTTGTTTTTTTTATATATAAGATACAGTTGTAATAATAATCATCATATTCTTATGGATTAAATAAGATAATGAATATAAAGAGTTTAATAAGCCAGGCATGGTGGACAAGAGGTGTAAGACCCCAAGGGTTTTGCAAACTTGCTTCGAGGATGACTTACAAAAGCCTGGAGAACGAAAGGCCCATAAGGAGCAATGCTGGAATGCCTGGGTTGCCTGGCAGACCCTGGAGGAAAGGATCAAGTGTCAGGGAAGTGGGCCTGCTGGGAAGGACACGTGTCACACGAAGCCAGAAGTGCCATGAGAGGGGATGCTTGTCACCAAGTTTGGTGGCAGCCTAGAGATCACAGTAGGAAAGGTCATCACACTTTTGGCTTACTGATGTTGGCCATGGGGAAGCCCTTGAGCATCTCCCTTCCCAGGCCACTGAGGCAGGTAGTGGCGCTTCCTCCCTCCTTCCCTTTCAGATGAGAGCTCTCCACCTGCAGGCTTTCCCAGTCAACCCTACTTCCACTTTTGTTTTTATTTTTTTGGTGGTCCTGGGGATTGAACCCAGGTGCATTCTACCTGTGCACTACACTCCCAGCCTTTTTTACCTGTGACTCAGCATCTACTTCCTGGAGGACCCAAGTGACAATGGGTTTCCCGACATGTTTTTTATTCCCAATTCTAAGTTCTTAGTTCCCCTGTAGCAGCTATTTTCCCTCTTTTCTGAGTACAATAAAGTCTCGCAAGGGCCCTCATGTAGCTACAGCAAAGAGGAAAACCAGAATGCTGGATTATATCCCAGGGAAGAAAAAGACTGTCAAAGTTAGCTGTTTCCAGCTGGGTGGGGCAGCGCATGCCTGTAATCCCAGTACTTGGGAGGCTGGATAGAAAAATTGCAGGTTTGAAATCGGCCTCAGTAATTTAGAGACCCTCAGTAACTTAGTAAGACTGTTTCAAAATAAAAAGGTCTCGGGGGTGTAACTCAGAGGGTTGAATACCCCTGGGTTCAATTCCAAAGTACCCTCCCCCCCAAAAAAAAGCTAGGTGTTTTCATTCAGAGCAAGAAAAAAAGATGGCTTTATTCAACTTGTTTTCAAAGGTTTTGACTACTTCTCGTAAGATCTACAACAACCTTCCCACACACATATCTGATATCCAGGGCCAACCAGAAAGCAGAAAACAAAACATAAGGTTTGGCGCCAAGGGAAAAGGGCCCCGAGGGGGAGGAAGATGTTTGTACCTCACCGTTTTTTTTTTTCTTTCCACCACCCTGCTCTTCTTTCTTCTTCTTTTTTTTTTTTTTGGCTAAGGTGAGTGTAGTGTACAGGTCAAAACAGATTGTCAGAAGCATTCATTTTAGTTCAATTTAAAATGCTTCATCGTGAATGTACTTACTTGGCCCAAGACTCCGTGGAGGAGGGCTATCCCCCAAGGCAGCTCCAGACAGACCTCTGTGACTAATTACAGCAGAGCAGGTGGTTATCTCCCCTCATTAGAGACTTTCCCATCACCCAGCCTGCAGTGCTCTTCCTGTGAACTCCCCCAACACTCTACCTGCCGACACCTCTCAGGTGTGCGGTGACAGGTGCAGAGGTGGGGGCTCTTCTCCCTCAGTAGAACCTGAGTTACTCGAGGCTAGGCTCTGTATGACTTGTCTTTGTCAACTCCAGAGCACTTAGTATGGCACCTGGCACACAGTGTTCACCAAATGCTTGTGAGCCCAGAAAAGCAGTCTGGCACAGTCAGTAAGCACGGCAGACACCAAGAGCACAGGAGGGGGTCCGCAGGGGCAAATGGTGACAAGCATTTAAGAGAGCGAAAAGCACTGCTGAAGTTATGACCTCACTGTGCAGCAGAGGTAAAACAGAAAGCCAAATTCTCAAGGTCTAAGGAACAAGCAACTAGCCAGGAAGTGCCACATACCCTTTCAAAGAGTCTGGTGACACAGATAGGACTTCAGCTTGATTGATGGCAGGATAATGGCGTGTGTGTGTGTGCATGTGTATGCGTGTGTGTGCGTGTGTGTTACTAGGGATTGAACCCAGGGGCATTCTACCTCTGAGCTACATCCTCAACCCTTTTTTTAAATTTTGAAAAAGGGTCGTGCTAAATTGCTGAGGGCCTCCCTAAGTTGCTGAGACTGGTCTCGAATCTGCGATCCTCCTGTCTCAGCATCCCAAGTACTGGGATAGCAGGCATGTGTCACCATGCCTGGATCAGCTTTTTTATTTTCAAAATGGAAGGAGGTCTTGAATCAAGACTGTAGACTTGGAAGAAGAAATTGGTAGAGATGCTGCCTGATGGAAAGGGAATTCTTGATGGTTTTGCAATGGGTAGGCAGGTATGGAGTCAAGGTCACAAATGAAGAGCCTAACTGGAAGGAGGAAGGGAATAGCCATCATTCGAAAGTAGGAAGGATGATGGAGAGAAATGGTAAGCATAAGGCAGTGTTGAGGTAGGAAGGAGACTGAGACTGTGTCATGTGGCCTGTTTTCTTGGTAAAGTGGCAAGCAAGGTCACCTGCACACAGTTCTGGGGGCTCATTCAGAGCAGCAAAGCTACTGAAGTCAAAACAAGTCATTTATAGATAAATGGGACATCAGTTTAATTTTGTAGAGGAATTTAGCCTAATATACTTTGTATACTAGCACTTAGTAGGCCAGAAGCAAACAAAGAAAACAAGGGGTGCATAAGTTACTCCTAAGGCAGCGATTACAAAGTACCCCAAATTGGGTGGCTGAGAACAGAGCAGCTCTGGAGGGCTGTGCTCTGAGGGAAGCCGTGCTGCAAGCCTGGCTTCCCTTGGCTTGTAGATGCTCCACCCGTTACGTGATGTGTCTTCACCTTGTCTTTGTTCTGTGTGCACCTATCTCCATCACATTTTTCCTTTTCAAATACCTGTCATATTGGGTTAAGGTTGACTCCAGTGATATCATTTTAATTTGCTTACCTCAACAAAAGACCTTATTTCCAACTATGGTCAGATGCTAAGGTACTGGGGACTAGGGTTTCAACATCTTTTTCAGGGGTCACAATTCAACCCATATTGGGTGGGCTCAAGGACATAGGTCCTAGGATGGCAAGTGGGTGTGGATAAAGGGAGATAAGATGCTAATAAGGGTATCAGTGGGATAAGGGTATTAGTGGGATAGCTGACTGCAGGCCCTGGGCTGGGAACGAGGCAAGTCAGCCTGAATTCTGGAGATCAAAGGTTTGAGTGACGAGTAAAGGCAAAGGGTTTACAGGTGGGGAGTCACGGGGACAAGCTGGTTCAGCAAGGGTCACAGAATGACAGGAGACTGGGGCTTCCAGGTCTAAGACCTTAGATTAGTGCCATGAGGCTGGAGGTCTCGCTGCAACTCTGGCAGGTCAGCTAATGGAAGGTAATTTCCTCATAGTTCAGGGTACCCAGAGCAGTTTCTCCATTGCATGGAAGAAGTGCCGAAGGCAATGTCAGAAAAGGTCAGAGGACAACTGTGGTCAGAAGTCACAGTCAAGTAAGGCAGGAGAGTATCTCAGGGCTCAGGATAGGAGCTTGGGGAAAGGGTAAGAGAGTTGAAAGGGAGACTCCAAGCGGTCCTGGGAGAGATGAGGGCACAGCATGGAAGGAATCCCATGGAGCAGGACATGTAGGAGCTGCTGGTATGGTGGTATGGGGACAGAGGGGCCTCTTTTGGCAAGGACTGAAATAAAGCGCAAAAGGGACAGAGGGGGAGGAAAAAATGAAGGCCAATTATGAGCCAAAGGATCAACCAGTTGCTTCACACTGTGACAGTCATTCATTTCTTGAGAAAAAGTTGCCTTCTGGTTTATTTTTTTATTTTTTTTTTTTGCGGTACCGGGGATTGAACGCAGGGGCGTTCTACCTCCGCACTACACCCCCGGCCCTCTTTTTTTTATGCTTTATTTTTGAAACCGGGTCTCACGAAGTTGCGGAGGGCCTCACTAGGTAGAGAGAGAGAGAGAGAGAGAGAGAGAGAGAGATCGATCGATTGATCGATCGATCGTGCGCGCGCGCATGCGCGCTGAGGTTGGCCGCGAACCCGGATCCTCCGGTTTCCGCCTCCCAAAGTACTGGGATTACAAGCGTGCGCCACCACGCCCGGCTTGCCTTCTGGTTTATAATTAACCCCCCTCTTTATGTTAATAAGGGTGGCTGAAAAAGCCTTGCCCTTGTAAGCCACGACGCCAGCACTGACTGTCACACTCTTTTAAGCCAGGGTCAGCGCGGGGCCTGCGGGCCTGTGCGGCTAGTCCTGTGGTTATAGATGGAGGATGTGTCAGGGAGGGCAGCGGCAGCTGGCTTTGGGTGAGGTAGTAGTTTATTTCTTTCTCAACAGCATGGAGAAAATGGTTGCACCTTATGGGGCTGCTTGAGGGGCTGGCACACAGTGAGTCCTTAGTAAATGTGAGTGGTGACTTATTACAGATGCCACAGTTGAACGGAGAAGGAGGGTTGAAAATGTGTTGCTCAAAATCACAGTAATAATAACTGTGATCAGACTCCATCTTTCTCCCTCCCTCCCCCAAAGATAA
Source organism: Glis glis (assembly GCA_004027185.1). Taxonomy (NCBI): domain Eukaryota; kingdom Metazoa; phylum Chordata; class Mammalia; order Rodentia; family Gliridae; genus Glis; species Glis glis. The sequence goes on from PVJS01001563.1 coordinate 59,863, forward strand.
ATGTCCTGGGGTTATCTTGGCATATTCTTTATTTCCACAGGTTCCTGATAAAAGAGCACAATCCTGAATAAAAATACACCACTATACTTAAAGGCAATATTACATAGCAAGCAAAAGCTATCCCCTTTCACAGAGAAACTTCAAGAAGGAATTTTCCATCTCCTGACAGTTTTACAATTATTCAGGTCAACTATGCACTTTAAGTTCCATCTTACCTCTTATTTTCTCCAACGTGTGTGTGTGCATGATATTGGGGACTGAACCCAGGGGTGTTCTACCTGAGCTACCCCCCCACCCAGCCCTTTTTTTTTGAAACAGGGTCTCACTAAGTTACAGCATGTGGCTTGGACCTGCAATCCTCTAGTCTCAGCCTCCCAATTACTGCGCTTAAGAGTGTGTACCAAGGCACCCAGCTCATTTCTCCAACTTTAACCAAAACATGTGTTTACAAGTTGTGTGTGTGTGTGTGTGTGTGTGCACATAAAAGGCTCATTATACCTCTTTGATAAGGAAGCTAGCAAGGCTTTGGAAAAAATTAGCCCAACACAATGAAGTAGCCATGTAAGGGGCTAGGTTTCTTCTCAAAGCCCTTACATTCTAAAACTGTCACCCTGGGTGCCTAAAATTTGAAACCAGTGGGGCCATGATCTTGAGTACACCCCTGTCCTGGGCTTCTCCAGCGCAGAATCAGAAGGGCAAGACGTGGTGGAAAGGAGGACGTGGGAAGGTGCGGCATCATGACCAGCTCATAGGGGACGCTTGTGTGAGTGAGAGGACAACTGAGGCACAGGTCTCGGGACCCGCTGCTTGCCTTGGCTTGATGTGCCAGGGCTTGGGACAGGGAGACCATTCAAAATCCTGAGCTGTAGACCTGACTCTTCAGCCACAGTTTCTCCACCATCCTCATTAGATATCAGGGACTTGCCACGCTCACAACTGATCTTTGTGCCCAGGACCCCACCATGAGCCTCAAGAGCCCCTTCTTACTTAGCTAGTGACTTCAGCCAATCACCTGTCACGTTCCTGGCTCCCCAGTTTTTCTTGGTATCTGAATAGGTAGCCAGTGTCTTGTTATGTAGCACACTGTGGCTTTGAGACTGCACGTGACCTGCTTGAAGAAAAGGAGGCAGAGGCCCCGCCCTGCCACCATAGGATGCTGTGGCGGCCTGGGGAGGTCCTTGTGCAGGGCCGGCCTGGGTTGTTAGGCTGCGGTCTGTGCTGCTTTCTGGGCCTGGTGCTCTTGCTTGGCCTTCTCCCTCTGCTCCTGTTCTCTCCTCAGCAACTGCAGCCGCTCCTGATGCCACTGCTGCAGTTTCTGCTCATAGGTGGCGAGGTCCTCTGCTTCACAGGTGGGGAGCTTTTCCTGGACAAGCTGGGTGGTCAAAGTCAAAAGGCTTTCTGACTCAATTCTGCCCAGAGCCTGAAGCTTAGACTGTGAGGCCTGTTGAAAACAAAGAAAGGTGGGGAAGAGAAAGAGAGAGAGGGAAAGGGAAAGGGAGGGAGAAGGTGGGAGAAAAAGAGAAACAATCAAGTCACCTATAAAACAGCCACACACTTTGTTTGCAGGAAAAGGCACTTGCTGGTCGGCAGTCCCACTGCCTTTCATCATCAGGCATTGCTGTGGGTTTTTTTTTTTTTTGTTACTGGAGATTGAACCTAGGGGCATTATACCTCTGAATTAAGACATCCAGCCCTTATAATTTTTTATTTTGAAACAGGGTCTTGCTAAGTTGCTGAGGGTCTTGTTAAGTTACCCCACACTGGCCTCAGACCTGCAATCCTCTCAGCCTCTCAAGCACTGGAGTTATAGGTGTGCACCACACCTGACTGTGCTGCTGCTTTTTGCCATTTTTTTCCAGCTTAGCAGTTTTGCTAAGATTTACCACATGATCTCCCCCCAGACTCACACATAGTAAGTGCAACTCCGTATGCTATGATTCCGTGTCATTTCTTGTTTTAAACCACAAAGACAGCATGGGCATAACACATCTCTGGCCCATTCCAAACCAAGCTACAAACTCCAAGAACCAGAATTCTAGGATGCAAAAAAATGGCCCAGGCATCTGATGAACTGGAGCGAACAGGTCCATATTTTCTTCAAATGACTGCAGTATATGTCTGCCTTTCTAGCATTCCTTTCCACAGGGGGAAATAGTCTCAAGGATTTCCCACTGCTGGCATGTTCAGCAGCTCCCGTGGGTGCCTGCACCAGCAGAACCTCCACCTCCTGCACTCCCCTGCAGCTCGGCTTTTACGTCCTGCCTGCTTACAGCTGCATCGGAAATGGCAGCTTGGTTTGGTCAGTGCTTTATTCCTGGAGAAGTAGAATATTAAAAACATTAATCCACTTAAATGCTTCAAGATGCAGATCACCAGAGAGAGGCACTTATGGCTCCAGCTGCAGCCTATACCACACATCCCCATGTTCCACGGACCGAGGCAGCGCACTGGCAGGCAGGCGTGAAGAGGCCTGCTTCAGCGGAGGAAGGGGGCAGGGTCCAGGGCTCCAAGGAGTGGCCGGAGGCCTAGTGAGACAGGGCAGCCATATGAAAATGGGTCCCAAACAAATGACCTCAGCCTAATAAAAACCAGGCAACAGGGAGACAAGGAAACATAAAATGAAATTGATTTCTTTCTCATGTCACTCTCCCTGAGGTTCCAGGCTAAGAAGACAGCTGGGACATCAAAATAAGAACTCAATTTCTTTCTTTTTTTTTTTTTGTGGTAGTGGGGATTAACCCCAGGGGCATTCTACCTCTGAGCTATACCCCCAGGCCTATTTTATTTTTTATTTTGAAACAGGGTCTTAGTTGCAGAGGGCCTTGCTAAGTTGTTGAGGCTGGCCACAAACCTGTCATCTTCCTGTCTCGGCCTCACAAGGACTGGGATTACAGGCATGCACTACCACATTCGGTAGCACTCAATTTTGAGTCAGCAAACTTTTGTTCAAATTCGAATCATGGACAAGTTTCTCTCATCCTAGCTGCACGTAACCAGAGGAGAGCTTCTGTGAGAATAAATAGTGTGGTGGTGCCTCCCAAAGTCAGCAGTCAACATATACACTTGTCTTTTTTCTTTTTTAAATTTTCACAAAATGCATCTGTGGAAGAGTGAGGGTTAAGAACTTAATGTAGGTACAGGTTTCTATCTGATATTAAATATATACAAAACAAGAGAAAGAGGTGGTAATTTTTAGGAGTGGTGTGACAACCTTGGTTAATGTGACTGAAAATCTGTGAGGCACCGGGTACAGTGGTGCATGCCTATAATCCAAGTATTTGGGAGGCTGAGATGGGAGGATCGCAGGTTCGAGGCCAGCCTCGACAATTTAGTGAGACCCTGTTTCAAAATAAAAAATAAAAAGGGCTGGGGGTGTAGCTTGAAGATAGAATGCTCCTGGGTTCAATCCCAAGTACCAAAAGAAGAAGAAGAAAAAAAAAATTGTGGGGCTAAGTATTTTTTTCTTTAGCCTTTCTAAATATACAAAGTTAGGAAAAATTTATACAAAGTTTATACAAAGAGGAAAGGGTGGGTATGCAAATTCTCAACCTAGTTCTATTGCTAATTCTTTGTGTACCTTGGGAACATTAAGTAACTTTTCTTTCAGAGTTTCAAATTATAAAAGAGAGAAGCTGAGCAATGACCACACTGAAGAACTGGGCGAAGAAGGTACTTAAAATATAACAGAATCCCCTTATCAGATGGGGAAAGTGGTTTCCCATAGCTGGCTTATTATAATTAATAAATAGATTTAAGTGTAATAATCTGGCAGAGTTTTTCTCTATCGCAAAATGACACAACAGGTCATCTGGCACAGATGGGAACGTTTTCTGCTGTGAATAAGAAACTTTGATTCAGGCAGCACTTATTTTCTTTGCACTAAGTGGATGAGAAACAAAGAAAGGGGCAGGGCAAGGGTTTAAACATGGATCATGGTTCTTCTTCCCCGACACCGACTGAACAGCATTCGGGGTGTACAGTGCTGAAAGCCACCAAAGACAGCTTAAGTGCTTAGGGCTCTTCTGGAAAGAAACAGTGGAAACCTGTTTACTATGCCACACAGTGCAAGAGAATGCTTCTAATGGCTCTAGTGAGCAGCACGAAGCTGCCAAAGATGAGCAACAAAAGATGTCCGCATCTCCTCTCTCCACACTCAAATGTGGCTCTGTAACATCTAACCGGGTTTCTGAGAAAGCACATTGAGTGCACGGTGGAGAACCGGCCTGACACTTTCCACCTGGGGTGGGGTCAGGCATTGTCACGAGGAGGCAAACCATTATCCACCCATCAGACACATGGCAGGGATGAGTGGGTAATGACATACTGCCTTAGTGAACAAGACTGTGACCGATTAGCTCAAGTAGAAAAAGAAGCATAAAAATTCCACTGGCTTCTTTTAAGACCACTTCCTGTGTGAAGCAATAAAAATGCAATTTTTGATGTCAGTTTTTAATGCCTCTGTGTGTGACACTGATGCTCGGAGATTGCTTGTCTGTCGCCACAGCTTAGGAGCATGCGTTATGCATAGCCGAGAGACATTCAATTTCTGCTATGATTCACCTTAAATCTTTCCAGGTATTGGGGAAGCTTGGACTGCTCTGGTTCCTCTATGTCTAGCTGCTCCATCAGGTTTTCTGAGCGCAGGTTGTCGTCACCCTCTTGGGACTGTTTCTCTGAAGTCCCCTTGGCTGGGGAAGTCAGCACCTTCAGCACTCCATCCAGCACACTGAGCTGTGGAGCAGAGCGCGAGAGGGGGTCAGGAACCACAGGACATATGAGCTTGACAGCACACTATGAAGAGGCTGGAGGAGATGAAAGGGAAAAATGGAACCTAAAAATCCAGGAGAAAGTGCGGTGGATTGTGCCTGTAATCCCAGTACTTGGGAGGCCAAGACAGGATCACAGGTTTGAGGCCAGCCTCAGAGACTTAGATTGTTTCAAAATAAAAAATAAAATAGGGCTGGGGGTGTAACTCGGAGAACTCCTCGGGGTTCAATCCTCAGACACACACAGACACACAGGCACATACAGACACACACACATACAGAGGCACAGAATTTTTCTCTTATAAAACTATAGGAAACAGCTGCGTGTGGTGGTGCATGCTTGTAATCCCAGTACTTGGGAGGCCGAGACCAGAGGATCCGGTTTCGCGGCCAGCCTCAGCTACTTAGTGAGGACCTCCGCAACTTGGTGAGATCCTGTTTCAAAATAAAGAATAAAAAATAGGACTGGGGGTGTAGCCTGGAGGTAGAATACCCCTGGGTTCAATTCCTGGTACCGCAAAAACAAAAACAAAAACAAAAACAAAAAACCTGTAGGAAATAGATATTAGTGTAGCTCAGTGGTAGAATGCTTGCCTAGTAAGCTCTAGATTCTGGGTTCTATCTCCAGAACAAAAACAAAACAAAACAAAACAACAACAACAAAAAATCAAGTAAGGAAAAAAAGGGAGAAAACATAAATTATTATATTTTTGCAAATTGGAATTACCCTATCAGCCAGGCATGGTGGCACTCACCTGTAATCCCAGTACTTGGGAGGCTGAGACAGGAGGATCACAGGTTTGAGACCAGCCTCAGCAACTTAGTGAGGCCTGCAGCAACCTGGCAAGACTCTGTTTCAAAATAAAAAATAAAAAGGGCTGGAGGTGTAGCTCAGAGGCAGAATACCCCTGGGTTAAAAAAAAAAAAAAGAGAGAGAAAAGAAAAAGAAAAGAATTACCCTATCCAATGGCATGGAAAACTCAGAACTAAACAAATGGTACAAATAAGCAAGCTAAGGATTATTTGTATAAGTGAATCAGCAACACAACATTCAAATTTGCTTTTAATTAGTTAGATAGGAACCTAAGAAATATGCTTGGTGGGCATTAAAGTGCCTCCCCTTCCATGCCTTTCTTTGGAGTCAGTTTGGAATTAGGACAATGAGAAAGACCACCACAGACCACGACTAACAAAAGGCCAGTTTGAGTGCATGTTAAAGCCGCTGGACACAGGCGTGGGCCTCAGAGAGTGTTTAGCTCATAGAGTATCTATAAATCAGGGATCAACCTAATCTACATAAACCGCCAGCAAAGGCCAGAGTCGCATACACAAAATTCATTTTAATGAGGTGATTTCTGTGACTTAAATAGTGAGTAAATTAAAAATCAGAGTTACTTTTTGTTTTGACCCCTTTTCCCCTTTGCTTCTACTTCTGCCCTATTTTATTTTTTATTTTGAAACAGTCTCACTAAGCCTCTGAGGCTGGCTTCAAACCTGTGATCCTGTCTTGGCCTCCCAAGTACTGGGATTACAGGCACGATCCACCGCACTCTTTGTACTAAAATATTGTCTATACACCTCCCTAACTCATGGAGGGCCCAGTCATCAGAGACAAGAGAGAAACCACAGCAAGGCCAGCAGAAGCACCGGCTGGGATACCGAGCAGTCCTGTTCATGTCACATTGGAACAAAAATAAAAAACTACTTCAAGGCTCTTTTACTGCTTTTAGGACATGACACCAAAACTGGACACATGACATTCCTGCCAATATGTGAGTCACATTCCTATAAGTTAGAAAAAGGATGCAGATTTGGATCAGATCGTAGGGAATATTTCCCCGGCAAAGGATTTATGTGTTAATTTTGTGTCTTCAATCAGCAGCACTGACTATAGCAGGCTTAAAACACATATATTTAGAAATGTATCCTTTGTTACAGACGTCTGGCAAGGAACATGACATTTGCTAGACATCAGTATAAGGTGCCAGGTGGGCACCGGACTGCGTGTTTCATGACTGAAATGAAAGCCAAGGGGTGGCTATTAGTGGTCAGGGTCAAGACAAAACAATTAAGTGGCTCCAAGGTGCCTTTTCACCCTGATACCGGGCTTCACTCTGGCTAGAAAAGCTGCTTGGACAGGAGCGGACACTACGGCTCCCATGGGGTGGACGGCTTGTCATGATTCCTAGAGTCTGAGCCAAGTCTGCTGACTTCACAGTGTCAAGGGTGTTTGGTGATTAAGAGAGATGAGCTTTGGGGCTGGTGGGAGGATAGTGATTGAGACCAGGCAACATGACATCTTAGAACCTAGAAGGGACACAGCAGTGCACACCGCCACCATGCAGCAACTTAATGCAAGGAGAGTAAGAACGTGCCATCTCTGTTCCAGATTCTTCCTTAAGGGCTTTTATGGGGGGAAAAAACCCCAAAACTGCTATGTAGTCTCTAAGGACTACATGAGGGTACAGAAACACTAACAATGTTTAGTATGAAATCTTACCCTCTCTTAAACTCCCACTGAGATATTTGGTGGGGGTGTTAGTGGAATAGGCTGTGTTTTATTGAATTTAGCTTGAATTTCAGGGGAGGGGAACAGTCTTCCTCCTAGACAATAAGCTATGTATCAACATAAATCTTAAAATGCTTTCTGTCAGTAGTATTGGAAATATTTGTTTTTCATTCCCTTTCAACTGGTTAAGCACCTATTCTATACACATTTAGAAAGTAGGAGGTAGGAGAAACATACCGCTTCTTTACACAGCTTTATGTCCTCCGGGGAGGAGGCCGCCTTCTCCATCACTTGAAGGGCTCTGTCAAGGTAGCCTGGCTTCCATATAAGAGGCATGTTGTGGTACACAGCCCTTATCCCCCGCTGCAATTCCACCTTCCCTGTGGCCAAAGAGAACAATGCAGAATGCTCAGCTGTGTCTTCCCACTATGTCTGGGACTTGAAGGTACAAGTGAATATTGTCTGGCAGCTTTAGAAGCAGAGGATAATTTTATTTTTTTTAATTTTTCTTTTTTTTGTGTGGTACTTTGGATTGAACCCAGGGGCATTCTACCTCCGAGCTATACCTCCAGCCCTATTTTTTATTCTTTATTTTGAAAATTTTGAAACAGGGTCTCACTAAGTTGCAGAGGGCCTCACTAAGTAGCTGAGTCTGACCTTTAACCTGTAATCCTCCTGTCTCAGCCTCCCAAGTACTGGGATTACAAGCGTGCGCCACCACGACCGGATAGGATCATTTTATATCTGTATCAAGAGTCTCATCTCATCCAGTGACCTGATGACATTTCAGATAGATGATGAAGAATGTGGTAAAACTCACCCTGAACATTTTTTTGAATCTTTTTGTTGTTGTTGTTGTACTGGGGATTCAACTCAGGAACATTCTACCTCTGAGCTACATCCCCAGCCCTACTTTATTTTTTGTTTTGAAACAGGGTCTCAGTAAGTTGCTGAGGGCATCATTAAGTTGCTGAGGCTGGCCTCGAGTCTGCAATCCTCTTGTCTCAGCCTCCCAAGTACTGGGATTACAGGCGTGTGCCACCACACCGGGCTAAACAAGTTTTTAGTACAAAATTGTGTGAACTTGGGTTTTTTCCTCTTTTTGATTTGGACTGGTAGAGATTCTCCTGAGGAAGCATGAATGACAGAGCCGAGGGCGCTCTCCAGAGGCTGAAACATCTGCCTCCAAGGAGTGATACCCTTAAAACATAAGTCAATGGAGATACTATTTTTGTTTAAAGACCAAAATCTTCCCCAGTAAAAGAAATTCTGCAACTTTCCTACAGTGAAAACTTTGTCAACACCTGACAACTTTCCTTTGCCAGGAAATGTCTGACATTTTCCAAAAAGTGCCCAAACACCCAATCCGCTGTCTTTCTAAAAACAAACAAACCAAACCAAACTCATCTTCTTCTTTTTTCCCTCTATTTGAGCTTCATCAGTGATTAAATCAAGACCCTAGGACATGAATGTTTCCGGTGGTACTCAAAACATCAGAGCTGGGGCTCAAGGTGTAGAGGTAGACAGCGGGGTCCTCTGGCAGGGTCAGGGCTGTCTGTACTGTGGAACAGAAACCCTCTTTACACTAAGGACGAAAGTCACCTTGAGCTGCCACATCTTAAATCCACCCTCACTTATCTTCCCTGGGAAGGAGGATTTGGGAATGCTATAGTAGGCTACAAACAGACAAAGCTGATCAGGTGACGGCTAATTTTAGACCTTCAAGGTCTTGGGAGTAGAGAGCAGTCTCATTCTGGGCCACTACTGCCATCAGGGCTGAGTGACGCCGCACAGCGCATGGCACAGTGAGAGCAAAGAGCTTGTGATCTGATGGCTGCCGGTCACCGAGGACCCGGGCCTCTGCTCATGAACAATGGCAAGGTGCACTTTCTCAGCCCTGCCCACTTCCTGAGCAGTCCATTGCAGTACAGGCATCCTAAATGCTAATCAGAACACAAAGGAAAACACATGTAAATCAATGTCAAAAGTAGGCGGTAAATACAAAAAAACCCCACAATTTTTAGAAAGAGTGTTCAACTCTCTTTTTGTGGTACTGGGGATTGAAGCCAGAGGTGTTCTACCTCTGAGCTACACCCCAGACCTGTCTTATTTTTTATTTTGGAACAGGGTCTCACTAAGTTGCTGAGAGTCTCACTATGTTTCTGAGGCTGGCCTCAAACCTTTGATCATCCTGTCTTAGTCTTCCAAGTACTGGGATTACAGGCATGTGCCACCACACCTGGCTTTGGTCAACTCTTTTGTTCATCTGATAGTCTGATAAATACTGAACTGCCTCTTTCTCTGTTTGTATCAGAATCAGCATCCAAGAATGCCACATTGTTGTCAAAAATCAACTTCAAAAGCAGTCAAACTGCTACAACTTTGATGATTTTCTGAAAACAAAGGTGAGCAGAAGCACTGAATGATCAAGGAAAGGTACTTTAGACAGACTGGAAGAGTAATGAAATAATACACACTGAATGAATCTCTGTAAATCAGGACACATTTAATGCACATTCAGGTTGAATGTTATTTGCCCACATTCCACACAACCCAGGTGCTGAGGCCGCTCCTCCTGACCTGTCGGATTGTCAAGGCAATCATCAAGGCGCTAGCAAGCCCTGGTGCCACCGCATTGTACGTGTACACTGGACCAGTGGCCAAGGCCGCTTGTTGCTTCCCCAAAGTGCCACTAGTTGTGCTCTCATCTGAAAATATTCCCTCATCTGAAAATAAAACCAAAGATAATAAAGTCTCATCTGAAAATAAAACCTGGACTTTAGGTCTAAAGAGATGGGAAGATCTCTGTTAGTACTAGGAAAGCCTCCACTGGCTGGCTCTTCCTACAAAGGGCTAGTACTTCCCCTCCTGTGTCCCCTCCTGTTGATTACACTAAATATTATCTTCAGCCACCAGAACTGGTTCTGACTTGTCAGCACTGACAGGTTTTAAGAACCTGTCATAACTGTAAGACCATCAAGGTCTATTTTTATGTCTAAAAAAATGAAGGTTTTAACTGGAATTTCACTAGTAAGTTTAAATCCAATTATGATTTCATTATGAAACAGAAGAATGCACCATGTCGATCCATGGAGAACAATATGTATAAAGATCACTCAGCTTACCAAGAAGTGCATAGCCATACAGCTGGGAACTCAAACCCACTGAGTTTTTTTGTTTTAGGCCTGGAATTAACAGGGATGCACCGAAGTTCCTCTCCTCTTCCCACTGCAACAGAATATTCCAGATTACAGTCCATCTAAGCAATGAATACTTTAGGTATAAATGTGATTTTTAATGACATGGAAAAAAAGAACATGCTATAGCATTAAGTAAAAATATCAACATAACAAAGCTATGTATAACTTATATTCACAATTTTGTAAGTAAAAGGTATTTATGTTTAAAGAAAAATACAGCACAGAAATACCCTACACGTTAACAGATTTCTGGGCAACAAAAATATGAGTAATTTTGATTTTCCTCTTTGTACTTTTCATTATTTTCCAAATTTTTGGCAATGAGTAGAGTTCCTTTTACAATTGGAAAAGCAAAACAAAATAAAAATAAAGAGCAAACTCTAGACCCACACTGACTTGAGACAATGCAGGATTCAAGGAGCCGTCAGTCACATGCTCACTCGTACTGCTACCCACGATGGAGCGAGCTTTGAATTTTAAACAATTCAGCCATGATAAGCTTTCTCCTTCACAAAGTTAAAATACAAACCACTATTAAGTTGCTTTTAGATAGATTTGTGCCTCTTTAAAACAAATTAGGCAATCAGAAACACTTAGTGATTGTTTCTTTCAACCCGGGGTGTAAAATTACACTTCAATAAAATTGAAGCCTTTTGAGACACAGGGGAAAAAGCAGGGGGAGCCACAAGCATCCTCAACCTGCCATACACTAGTAACAGCAGGGACTGGGGGAACTCCCTGAAAACCAGGGCCCGGCTCCTCCCCGACAGCAGGAGCTGTGACCTTCCTGCCCTGAGGACACACTGGCAGAGCTGCAGCACTCACTTTTAAACAGGCACACAAAGGCCGGGCTCCCCACACAGGTCCCTGGCCGGGCTCCCCACACAGGAAGCAAGAGAATGAACAGGGTCTGCAGGCGGCAACCGCCACCAGGCAGGAGCCAAGCAGCCTAGATGTTCCTTGCCACCGAAACCTCTGAACTTTCAACAGCCTTTGTGCAACATGAGGCCAGTTCTTGAGGTTTTTTCCTATACCTCTGAAAACAGCAGATATCTTGGGAGAAAAAGAAAACCTTCCTGGGTCCTTCTGCGGCACAGACAAGAAAAAGAGCTGGTAATTAAGGAACCAGGTCATTTTAGTTTCAAAAGCAAACCACTGTAATCTAGGAAGCTCACTTTCCCCCAAGTGCACTGCTTGAGAAGTGCGCCCGTGAGTAATAAAGCAGGGGTGGAGATGGTGACTGGGTGGTGATACAGGCTGAGCATTATAACCCAAAAACCCCAAATGCCCCCAAATCCCAGTTTTGAGCACCAACATGAAACCACAAGTGGAAAATTCCACACCAAGAAACTTTGTTTCATGCATAAAATTATTAAAAATATTGTATAAAATTGCCCTCAGGCTATATATCTAAGGTCGATATGCGACATAAACGATGTTTTTATTTAGGCTTGGGGCCATGCCCCAAATATCTCATTATATATGTGCAAATATTCCAAAATCTATGTATTTGTGTGTGCAAATATTCCAAAATGACTTCTAGGCCCATGCACTTCGAGTAAAGGCTACTCAGCCCACAGAGGGGCCTAAGGCGGGGGCTTTCTCAGCACTGCCTCAAGGTTCCTTTCCCATTAATACAAAGCAAATCCTCATTTCCCTTCTCACCCTCTCCACTCCCCTTCACAGCTAGACATCTCAAAAGAGTTGCCCATACTCTCTGTCTCCTTTCCACACTTCTAAACCACTCCTTAATTCACTCTAATTGGGTTTCCTGCTCCAAAACTCCATATACACAAATGTTACAATTTAGTGCACTCATGTCACTACATTCAATGAACCTTTTTTTTTTCCTTCTTTTGATTCTGGGGATTGAACTCAGGGCCTTCCTACCACTAAGCTACACCCCCTAGTCCTTTTTATTTTATTTTTGGACAAGTGTCTCACTAAATTGCCCAGGCTGGCCTCAAACTTGGATTCTCTTGCTTCAGCCTCTTGAGTAGTTGGGGTTATAGGTGTGCACCCTGTGCCTGGCTTCAGTGAACTTTTTTTCATTCTTCCTTTTACCCTACCCTCTCAGAAGCATGCTAAAATGCAGACTACTCTCTTCCCATATATTCTATGGCCCAATGCATTCCTGATTTTCCTTCTTACGTATTTTAATTTTTAATTTCCACACAATATTTATTGGGTACAGTACAATAATTTGATGCATGCAAACAATGTTGATTTCCTCTCTAGTTCATTTGCAGACATTTACATATGGAGGTATAAACTAATCTCCAAAACTGTTTCTTCAATTCACATCTTTCCATTAAGCCTCCAATTTCCCTTGTGAAATCTCTTAACTGTCTCAAAAGTATTTCAAACTGCAATATGCTTAGGGTCAAATTAATGATTTTCCTTAAAAAACCTGGTCTTTTTCCAGACTTCCCTTTGCAAACACGTAGTACCCACTGTGTTCAGATGAGTCAGAAACTGAGGAGATGATACGTGACCCCTACTTTCCCTGCCTCTCCATCTAGTGCCTCACCTTGCTATTTACCTCTCAAATACGTCCAGTGGATACTAACTCCACTACCCCCTGGTTGCTAGGCTACCATTACCTGTTGCTCAGACTACACAGGAACCTCAAAACTGGTCTGACCATAGCCACCCTTGCCCTGTCCTGACCGCTTATCCACATCCCAGCCAGAAGGACCTTTCCAAACACAAATCTGACCATGCCATCCCCTCTCAAAACTTTTCAATGGCTCCTCACTATTTTTAAGATAAAGACAAAATGGCCTAGCATGGCCTTTGTTCTCCAACCTTATCTCATCTGTGTTTTCCCTATCATTCTCTCTGTTGCAGGGACGTGGACCTCCGTCCTTCGGCCCCTTTCTGCTTGACATGTTCTTTCTGCCACTGGGTGCTGGTATATGTTATTTCCTCTTTTTGGACTGTTCTTTCCCTCTTAAGCCACTTAATTACCATTTGACCTTCAAATATTAATCCAAGAAATATATCCTAAAGGAAACCCTTCCCAACTAACTTAAGTTTAAAATACAAAGAAACTTCCTACAATATAGGCTTTTCATAGACTTCTCCTTTGTAGTGATTATTATGGTCATAATTTTATACTTGTGTGTTTGTTTTGTTTTAAAAACCTAGCCTGTAAGCAGGAAATGTTTGGTCTCCATTGTACAACTAGTACTTGGGAATGTATGAAATGAATAGGTGCTCGATATATTTTAATAAATTAACAATGAATGCAGGGTATATCATAGGCTGTGACAGTCATCTTAGTAAGGCATAACATACCATCAGTTCTTTAGAATGTGAGTTGAACTAGATGACCTTCAGTTCCCACCCAAACTGGGATGTTTTGACATTACATATAAGGTTAAGGGCAGACTGTGGAGCCAGATGGCCTGGCTTCATACCAGGTGGCTGCACCCTTACTAGCTGGGTGGTTATTCTGTAACATCTCTGTGCCCAGTCTTTTTATCTTCATAGAGTTATTGTGAAGATTAAAGGCATTAATACAGTTATACAAGAAGAAAACATTTAAACAACAAGAACACAGCTCAGTATAAGTAAATGCTAGTTAAATTTCAGTCATTGTTGTTATTACTGTTGTTATTCTTAGGAGAGCAATAAACAATGACTAAATATCCTAATTTAAGAGCTGAGACCAAAGTTTGGCATGCTGGACTTTCTAGAACACAACTGGCCTAGAGCAACCTTAGGAAAATATGAACACAAATGAAGCAATCAGTATTTAATCCCTAGGTTGTGGTCAAAGTTAGCTGCCCATCTGTTTCTTTGATATGCCATGTCCAATGGGTCAATAATTACTAATGACCCACTTCTAAAAGTCAGAGGTCACTCAGCCCAGATCAAGTTTCATTACCGTCACAAGGGGTTGGGGGTGTAGCTCAGTGGTACAGGTCTTGCCTAGCATGCAAAAAGCCCTGGGTTCCATCCCTAGCATCCCTGGCACTTCTAGGCCAGATGTTCTACAAGGTCCAGCAAGCCAAGCTTTGATCTCAGCTCTTAAATTAGGGCATTTCGTCATTGTTTATTGCTATCCTAAGAATAACAGCAATAACAAAATACCCTCAAAACAAAACATTCATAAGAATTTTGATTTGAAATTCTTTTCAAGCAGAGGAACATCCAGTTCCACTTTGTTACAGACCAGTAACTAAGATGTGTAGAATGGACTCTCATTTCTGTTGTGCATGGCCACAGAGCTGCACATGGGACACCTTTTTCCAGATTTTGAAAGCAAGATTTCCTCTAACCGAGCAGCCACCACTTGCTCTTTCCTAATACTCTCAATACTGCTTTAGGGCAGATCACTTACGCTGAGGTCTGTCTTCTTTGCCAGGCAATGGTATAAAACATAGAGGGAGAGAAGCTGGGTGGAAGGTACTTCAAAGGCTTCTTGCATCATGACCTCAAAAACCACAGATAATGCATCTGGCAAGAAGATGAAAGTGAGAGGAAATTAGTTCTAGGTAACATCACCAAATTTGTTAACTGTGAACACTCTTAAAAAATGGAGAATGGTAGAGAAATCAGCAGAATTAAGAAGTAAAAACTGTGGGCCATGGTCCTAGTTCTTTTATGAAGCAGGTCTTTCCCAAGCCTTTAGCTTCTATTGTACATGCTGTACTGTACTAAAGTAGGTGCTAATGCATCAATGTGCTCTAGGACACAAAATAAACCACTTAATTTCTCTTGGCTCCCAGTATCATTTCATAACGATAAAATGCTATTAGCCCTACCTACTACAAAAGATTTTGGGACAGCCCAACAAGATAATGCATGTGAAAATGCGTTGTAAATTGTGAAGCAAACTCAAAGCATCAAGTCCATCAGCCAAAAGAGCTGAGGCACACAGAAAGCAGGCACATCTGTTTCCAAGGTCACCCTGACAACAAGGCACAGAGGCTGGGCTGCCTGCCCCATTCTCTCTGCTCTGGGGCCTTTTCACTGTTGAGGCAGAAGAGGACAAGTACCAGATGAAACCCCAAATCCCATGTATTATTTCAAAGACAGAAAAGTGGTTATTATGAAAGGAAAAATAAGGTTCAGTTTAAAAGACTTAAAAGAAGGGAAAGGAAAATGCTCATTCATCAGTGTTAAGCCCCTGAGTACAACATACAACATAAGATACTTGTTTTCACATGCATGTTGGTCATAGAGCAGGCACTGAGCAATTCTTATCTTCTTTTGATATTCTACAACATAAATGGAAGCTAAGAAAGTCAAGTTCACACAATTTCCTTCCCTTAGTTATATGTTGTTAGAGAACATTAATACTGGTTTAAAACCCAATATCTACACATATCACAAGCACAACAAATGATTCTGCATATACTCATGATTATACGAGCTATTTCACATGATTTACAGCTGCTCCTAGCCAGCTGGTTTTGCACAAGTTGTCCTGGTTCTGAAGGAGGCCACAGATAGGATTTTCTATATCCTTTTTGCAAATGGGGAAACTGAGGAAGTCATACAGTAAATCTAGCAAAATAAGGAGCTGGAAGAGATTTAAATAGACAAACCAATAATATTTTAGAAGAACACAAGGCTAAAAATCTGGTTTAAAAAAAATCTAAGATCTGCTAACTGTTCATTACAGAATCCAAAATTACACATGAAAACTAAATCAAATTTATTTTATTTATATTCTCCATTTCAATCAGCTTGGGAAGTGGAATTAGACTGACCTGTAATAATTAACATTGCCTCTATAATCATTTATGTGCTTTGATATTTCCTATCGTAAAGACAATAAAAAGCATAATATTTATGCTTTTTATAAAGAATAATAACCTTCATGAACACTTTTCTGGTTAAAAGGGTGATGTAAAGTGATGTCATAAAGATGGTGGGCGTGGTGACACACACCTGTAATCCCAGGACTTGTAGGCTGAGAAAGAATTGCAGGCTTGAGGCCAGTGCAAACTTTGTGATACCCTGTTACCAAAAAAAAGGGGGGCACTGGGGGTGTAGCTCAGAGGTAGAATACCCCTGGGTTCAATCCCTAGTACCAAGTTAAAAAAAAAGAAATGTCATTAAGAAATTAAAGAGGGGAAAGTGACTGCATTTATATACTTCCCTTTGGGCGCTGAAAGCCCTATAATAAATAATTAAATGGTTTGGTTTCTTACCTTTATAATTTTCTTTCTTTATGAAAGAATCCATCAGTAAATTGAATGTGAAGTTATCTGGAAAAATCCCATATTGAACCTGTAATAAAAATGAAAATAAAGGGGGAAAAATATAAATATATCCACTTAATGAGTCTGTAATATACGCCTGTGTATTATTCAGGATAAAACTTGCCACCATTAGCTTTAAACTACGTGACTATCATTTTACAGCATCTGTGACAGTGAAGCAGAAGCTGTGACTCATGAGGTTTGGAAACTGGAACTGTTGGTCAGGGTGAGAAAGTTATGAGTGGGTGTGTGATGTAAGGACAATCGATATGTGAAAAAACTCAATTCTAACACCTCGTCATAGCTAAAAACAACACAAAATGAAAAAATCAAACTACCCCCACCAACTTGTTCAGTGATTCTTTTTATAAGGTATGAATAATGTTGCAGAAATGGACTCTCCAGAGAAAGCACGCATTATTCAGCATTTCCTGGTCCTTGGCCTGGCTTTTAAAGACCCGAGAAATGTGCCAACACATACTTGCTACTAACCAGCCGCTTAGGACATTGTGTTTACAAGCAGTTGAGTATTTGAGAATTCAGATAGAAACTTTAAACATGAAATTCTAGTATCAAATGTGGACCTTTTAGCACTTGCCTCAGACTGTTCTAGGAGTACTTTAATGACACAGATTTCTAAGCCTCAAACCCACAGAATTAGAATCTCTGGTATTAGGTACAGAAACCTAAAGTTGGGTGACCTTCATATGTGCTTTTTAAGCATGCTTGGGTTTGACAATGATCTACACTGTGGTTGCATACTTGTTTTAAATTTTTATGTCAATAGTATTAACCAAAATTTCCCACACTGCTCTACTCTTTCCTCACAAACAACCAGAAACACCTGAGGAATTTTTCCACCTATACATACTCCCCTGGGAGAGAGCCCTCAGCCCTCATTGTGAGTCACTGCAGAAGTGACTCACTGTCCTTGGCAGGCAGGCAGAGGCCTCAGGAGTGCTGACTGGATCGATGTTTCAAAGCCATGTTTGAAGGTTGTAGCTCATGGGTGGTCTGTATATCTCACAGCAGTCATCCAAATCAGCACTAATCCCAAGGGAGGGCAAAACCGAAATATCTTAGGATGGTAGACAGTTAAAGCTGGAAAGGGTCTTAGAAATTAACTGGTCCATGACTCTCAACTCTCACTATAAGTTAAAATCAACTGGGAACTTAAAAATATTTATGAAGACTGAAGAGGCAGAGCACAATGGATATTTTAGGGCAAACTTTCTGGTATGATGCTATAATGGTGGATACATATCATTAAACATTTCATCCACACCCATAAAACGTACAACATCAAGAATGAACCCTAAAGTAAGCTATAGGCTTTGAGAGGTAATGATATGTCTGTCAATGTAAGGTTTTAAATTTTAACAGATGTACCACTCTGAGGAGTAGGGCATTAATTACAGGGGAGGCTATGGATATGTGGGGCTTAGGGATATATGGGAAATTTCTGTACTTTCTGCTCAATTTTGCTGTGAACCTAAAACTGATCTAAAAAAAGACTAAACAAACAAACCATTAAAAAAACACAACAATATACCAATGCCTGGGCCCTAGAAAGATCAATTAAATTAGAATCTTTGGGGAAGGGATAAGCACTTATAATTTTAAAAAAGATTCTTTGGCTGGGCGTGGTGGTGCACAATTCTAATTCCAGTACTTGGGATGCTGAGACCATAGGATCCAGGTTCGCGGCCAGTCTCAGCTACTTAGTGAGGCCCTCCGCAACTTAGTGAGACCCTGTTTCCAAATAAAGAATAAAAAATAGGGCCAGAGGTGTAGCCCCGGAGGTAGAATGCCCCTGGGTTCAATCCCTGGTACCGCAAAAAAAAAAAAGATTCTTTGGTGACACTAATAGGTAGGCAGCATTGGAAATCATTGATTTCCCAGAAACAACCCACTCAAATTGGAAAAAACTAAGACCTAGAAGGGGAAAATTACTTGCCTGGAGTTCTGGGCAACAGGTGGAGGCTGTGGGGTTACAGCCTGAGTCTTCTGTTTCCTAGTCTGTGGCCTCTCCATTAAGGCTCGAGGAGCAGCAGAAATGAGATCATTTCCCCCATAACACTTTATCAAAGGAAACCAGGCAAGAAATTCAAGGCTTACGCATCAAGAATGAAGTGACCACCAACGAGAATTCTTTTAATTGGACCACCTCTTGCTTTTTCACCTGTCCTTTCCTGAGTCACTCTGCTTGGAAAAGCAGCATCAATGGGAACTTTTATTTTTAATTTGTTGATTAATTTATACTCAGCCCATTCTGAAAAGGCTATCTGAGGGCAAATAATTTTGAAAAGCAATTATTCTTTGCTGTATTGTGATAAGTACAAAGAGCACATCATCTAAACCCAGAAACATGCATGGAAACCACTCGCCTTATTTACAAGGGTATATAAGGCCTTGTCTTGGGCACCATATTTTAGGCACTGCCTAATCCAGGTGTGGATAGTCCAGTCTCTTAGGTACCAGCAGTTGGGACTGTGTCGAAATCTAAATAAAGCACAAGAAAGAAAACTGGTGTTATTTCTTAAATGTCAATACCAAAACACATCATTCATCAACGGTCCTCCTGTTATTTACTCAATGTAGTCAATGAGTTGACTCATAAAAGTCAACAGTTTATACAAACTTGAGGTTGAAACTAAATATAAGAAAAATTTTAAAATTTTATTCCTGATTTATTGCCCCCACTTCAACATCTTGCTTTAATATGAGATTTATGAAAAATGATTTGGCAGAAAATACTAACCATGGCATTATGTAAATATGCATTTTATTAGAAGAGAGCCACGAGGCTGAAGTTGATAAAATAAAAGAAGAAAAAAAATAGAACTCTAGAGGGAAATCATTCTTGAGTAATATTGTTATTTCTTGTGGCACTTAGGAGAGATTAGAACAGT
>PVJS01001563.1:79567-95694 GCA_004027185.1 Glis glis
GCAACTTCGTGAGACCCAGTTTCAAAATAAAGTATAAAAAAAAAATAGGGCCGGGGGTGTAGCGCGGAGGTAGAATGCCCCTGGGTTCAATCCCTGGTACTGAAAAAAAAAAAAAAAAAAGAAATCAAAAAAAGAAGAAAATATAAAAGTTGAACAAAATTTCACATTCACACCCTCCAGGATGCACAGTCCACTGCCTTCTGCATAACTGCTTTCTAGCCCTTCAGTCCATTTCTCCTTTCCTTCTCACAGCTCTCACATGGTTCTAAAAGTCCAAAGTAATCCAAGATGAGATGTATGCAGAGTCATTCCATGGAGGAATTCTGATGCTGCTCTTGCCTCAAATCCATACACACTGCTAATGTCTGGGGCAGAGGCTGCTGCTCCTTGCTCCTCAGGGAACAGGACAAAAGATGAAGTTGGAGCAGAGATAGGGCTGTGATGGGAGCAAATATAGGGCTCTGTCGTCCCTCTTTATGTTTTAAGATGGCTCTCCCTCTGTCATATCATGTCAGCTGAAGTCTTCACCTTTTCTTTTCTTTTCTCTTCTTTTCTTCCGCCTTTTCTTTTCTGTCATGTGGGATTGAACTCAGGGACATTCCACCTCTGAGCTATACCCCCAGCCCTTTTTACTTTTTATTTTGAAACAGGGTCTTGCTAAGTTGCTGAGGCTGGCCTTGAACTGGTGTGTGCCACTACACCCAGCCCATTTTCTTTAACCACTCAGAAAATAGACCAATCTCTAGGCCCCAGAAAAATCAAACTTTTTCTTTTGGGTACTGGGTATTAAACTCAGGGATGCTTTTACCACTGAGGCACATCCCCAGCCCTTAAAAAAAATTTTTTTAAGACAGGGTCTTGATAAATTGCTCAGGTTGACCTTGAACTTGGGATCCTCCTGCCTTGGCCTTCTGAGTAGCTGAGATTATAAATTGTGGAGGGCCTCACTAAGTAGCTGAGGCCGGCAGTGAACCCAGATCCTCCGGTCTCAGCCTCCCAAGTACTGGGATTACAAGCATGCGCCACCATGCCCTGGCTTCTTTTTTTTTTTTAAAGAAAAAGATAAAAATTTGGAGCTAAAGGATTTTGTGTCATATTTAAGAGTTGAGAACACAGGCTAATACTAGAATTTTTTAGAGGCTGGTTATTCAATCTGCCACCTGCTATTTCCTGCCATCTGCCATTGGTATACTTTCCTTCTGAATAGATGCCAAAGAAAAGGCTGAGGAAAGGTGAGGAAGTGAGAAATAGTATTTAATTTAGGCTTTAAAATAACAGATGAAGATGTTTTATAGATTTAGGGTCATTTAGCCCTCCTCACTTTTTTTTTTGTTAATCTTAGGTTTGGCTGGAAAGAGAATGTATCTTTCACTCTAGTTTTCTTTACAGAATTATCTCTTTTAAAATCAGAGAGAGCCGGGCGTGGAGGTGCACACTTGTAATCCCAGTACTTGGGAGGCTGAGACTGGAGGATCCGGGTTCGCAGCCAGCCTCAGCTACTTAGTGAGGCCCTCTGCAACTTAGTGAGACTCTGTTTCAAAATAAAGAATTAAAAACAGGAATGGGGGTATAGCTTGGAGGTAGAATGCTCCTGGGTTCAATCCCCAGTACTGCAAAAAAATAAATAAATACACAAATATATAAATAAATGCATAAATAAGTAAACAAACAAATAAAATCAGAGAGATAAAAATATGTCAAATTAAGTTCAGGATGAGAGCGACCTGGCCAGGAAAGGCACTGTACAGCTGCTCTAGATACAAAATCTGACTAGAGTCTCTGCAGAGAAATGAAACACAATTTACCTTTCAGAATTTCATGTTTTCTTTTACATTTTCAAATTAATGGCTGAGCTACTTGGGCCCCTCTCCTTGTTACTCTGAAAAATTTGAGATTTAAAGTGTAATAGCCAATTAAAAGTTATTTTTAAGCCGGGTGAGGTGGCACACACTTGTCATTCCAGTACATGGGCAGCTGAGACAGGAGGATTGCAGGTTCAAGGGCAGCATGCAGTAACTTAGTGAGACTCTGTTTCAAAATAAAAAATAAAATGGGGCTGAGGGTGTAGCTCAGAGGTAGAATGCCCCTGGGTTCAATCCCTAGTACCACACACACAGACACAAAGTTACTTTTATTTTTTTATTATGGTTCTGGGGATGGAATCCTGGGCCTTGGGCATTCTAGGCAAATGCTCTACCACTAAGCTATAGCCCCAGCCAACTTAAAAAAAAAATTTTTTTTTTTGTACTGGGAATTGAATCCAGAGGCATTCTGCCTTTGACCTATATCCTCAGCCTTTTTTGTTTTGAAACAGGTTCTTGCTAAGTTGCTGAGGCTGGCCTTAAACCGGCAATCCTCCTGTCTCAGCCTCACAAGTACTAGCATTACAAGTGGCTACCAACTTTTATTTTTAAAACAAAAACGTCAAGTGAAATACCAGGCATATGGCCTCAATGATGGCCATCCTTCCTCACTGTAAGTAAACTCCCCAGATAAGGAGGCAAACCTGGCTTGCTCTACATGATTCCTTAGTGCCTGATATAATTTTTATTTTTCAGCAAATAAAAAAGAGCTTCAATCAACACATGTATTAAATGCTATTATGTACTGGTCATTTTAACATCTTTGGTGTATATGAAAAATGGTAAGTGCCTTGCATGGGGCATTTCCAGCCTCATTACAAAAAGAATACACATTTGACAATAATACAAGGAGGGCATAAGTGCTAAAGACCAAGGGGACTGCTAGATGCTAAAGGTTTCATTGGTTGTAGTGGTTGTTAGGCATAGTCCATTTTTATTTTAAAACAAATAGAACAAAATTTTAAAAATGCCAATTATTTCCTTTACCCAAGATTACTTTAAACCCAATTCTCATTTTAAACACAATTTTCTGCCTTAGGATGTCTCCAGTGACCACTGAGGTTGTAACATTTTTTGTTGGTGGACTTTAAACCATACTCATGACTCTATTCAACCCAACACCTCTTCTTCATGATCAGCAGACCATTTTTAGACTTTGAATAATAAAGGTTGACAGTGAGAACCTAGCTATACACCTTTAAAGGTCAATTAAAAAGCTACTAAAGACATTTGCTAACTTTCTAAGGCTAACTTCAACACATGGAAGAACAGAAAAGTCTTTTCTTCTCAAAAGCCTTTCTCACAGTTTCTTAGAAACCTAAAGGGAAAGTTACTCAAGACCTCACACATCTAATAGAATCATCTCTGCACAGTAGCCCTGTGAGAGGTTTGTCAGGGGATTCATGGAGGTCTTTAGTAAGCCCACTGCCTGTCCCAGGGCAGGCCAGGCATGACCTCTGCTCACTAGGACCTGACAATTCAGACAGACAACAAATGTCTAGGGCATTCTCAACTAAGTGTCAACACGACATCAATTTAGGAATATATACACTATGAAACATGCTGCCCAAAGTGGAATTCATGCACTTCCCATCCAGGCAGCAAGTGATCTCTTTTCTAAGCCCCCATCAGTGTTAAAAAGAGAAATCAGAATGCAACTTATGTGAACAGCTATGTAGACAATCAGTCAAAACACTGGGCTAAGGGTCCAAACTTGATGGTGTATGTGAAAAATTCCTGGGTCAATAACGTCATAAGCAGGGCAGAGAGATCGACCTGGGCCCATTTCAGAACTCCCAGTGGTAATGTGAGCGGCAGGTAAGGCTCTGGAATGGGGACTTGGCCTGGATGAGTCTGTGGACTGCTGGCTGAGCACTTTCCCTTTCAGCCAGAAGAAAGGCAAAGAGAGAAGAACACAACTAACAAATTGATTTTGCAATTTGCCTGCAAACAGACTGGCTTTTGTTCTCATCTGCTCCGACCACCAGCCTGGCAGATTACAGACGGCCACTGTGGGGACCCCTGTGTGCCCCATGTCATCAGCTGTTTGCTTACCTCAACAGAAGTCTTATTATTGTCTAGGCCAGGAGGCTGCCAAGACAGGCAAACTGCGAGTGTGGAAACGATAAACAAACGCAACCCTAACAACCCCAACAATGTGTTCATGACGTTTATAAAATGTGAGTAAATTTACAGCAATTCTAAGAACCTGTGTATTTCCTGGAGGAAGGAGCTGCACGAGGAGAGGAGGAAGAATTGCACTCTCTAGCTCTAGCTCTGGTTCTAAAAGTTGGTACCCATGGCAGAAGAGATCTCTGTTCCCAGGTGAAGACAGAGCTTGCCTAGGAGTCCCTGTCATGGCCAATCCAGGAACTGGGAAGCTTCTTCTCCTTCAAAACCAGGCCATACTTGAACTGTTCAGGGCCTTGACCTGCCTGCACTGCTGCTTATTTAAGACTGATGACACCAGGAAGGCAGGGGTGCAGGGCAAAAGTCCTGGATACCTTAGAGATTTGTTGGATGGGGAGAGAGGGCATATAAAAATGATCAAGAGTGAAAAAATAAACACCAGAAACTTGCTGTGATAATACAGAAGGTACTTTACAGTGTGTGAATGTCATATGGGACTTCTTATATGCAATCAAATTCATCGTTTCTTTTTTTTTTAAAGTGGGATATAGCTGTTCTTCCATGAGATTTGAATCAAGGTTTTGTTACTGCTGAAGGGTGAAAGTGGCAATGCTCATCATCTCTTTTAGGATCACAAATAAAAATGCTCCCGGCTGAGCAGGCTTCCTGTACAAATGCCAGGGCCTGGAGCCCAGCAGCTCTACCACTTCGCTGCAACACTGGCTCTTCCACATGAATGAGCAAGCTTTCCACACTGTTTACCTGATTACGAGAGCCACCAGGCTTAACCATACACATGCAGCTTTCCCTCTTCCCTAGTGGGTCCTGTATTCTGTGTCAACAGGCTTTCCAGATGGGAACCTCAGCCACTGAGCTGGGTGAACATGGAGAAGTGAGAGGGGGTCAGGGTAAAGAGAGGAAAGAAAGGGTGCCAAGAAGAAAATGCAGCTTGCTCTGAAGCCTGTAGTGTGAACTGAGAATCTTATCAATGAAGCAAAGTTTGCAATTATCAAAAGGGTTGAGCACGTCTTTGAACCAAAGAGCAAGAGCGTTGAGTGCGTAAACCAGCATCAAAGTCAATCCCTGCTATTCACTTTCTCATTGACTTTCTTTTTTAAAATTCTGCTGGAAATTCTGTTTTTAGAATTGTTAGTTTCACAATTAACAAATACTAGTTGCTTTCAACTACCACAAAAAAAAAATCAATATTATAGATTAAGATCCGCTACTTGAGCCGGGCATGGTGGTGCACGCTTGTAATCCCAGTACTTTGGGAGGCGGAGACCGGAGGATCCGGGTGCGCGGCCAGCCTCAGCTCTCTCTCTCTCTCTCTCTCTCTCTCTCTCTCTCTACACACACACACACACACACACACACACACACACACACACACACATCTTTCTTTAAAAAGGTTTAGAGACATAAACATAATGTACAGTGACATTCATGCTTTTCAGTTCATAGTTCTATGTGTTTTGGCAAATGCATCCATGTATAGCCACCATCACGATCAGGACATAAGAATCTCCAGCTGGGTGTGGTGGCGCAAGCCTGTAATTCCAATACTCTGGAGGCTGAAACAGGAGAATTGCAGGTTTGAAGCCAGCCATAGCAACTTAGCGAGACCTTGTTTCCAAAAAAAAAGGTGTAGCTGAGAGCTTTAATCCTTAGTCCGGAAAAAAAAAGTCCCATCACCCCAAAAATTCCCTAATGTCCTCTTTGTAGTCAACCTCCTCAAGGTTTGCTGGTCAATTTAAGTACTTTTTATATAGATCACTGCCTTGGGTCCCTTTAGAGACCCAGAGTTATTAATTTTATAACACGAAAAGCAACAATTTCTGTCTCTTCATTGGGTTATAATTTATATTCTGTCAATTCCTAAAAATAAATTTGAAAAAAATGAAAACCAAGTTTGCAAGTAGTTTTGAGTTCTATATATGGACCCTGGACCTTCTGGCATCCCTATCTGTCATTCTGAAAGGGTGACAAGTAAGTGGATTTTTGGTAGAGAACAACACCGGCATAGAATTTTGCAAATGTGAAGTGCTAAATGAATGCAGCACAATAACACATTTTCTGAAATGAAGACAGAGAGCATAGGGACTTGTTAGATATATCAAAGTCTGAATTTGCCAGACCCAGGCCTTAAAAATGTGGCCACTGGCATTTTACCTGGAAATATGCTAATATAAAATGAAATAGAAACTACTCCATAAGAAATACTCCTATTTTTCATGTCTTCCCATGGAACAGAAAGCAATCACAAGTGGGACACATGTCACCAAATTATTCTCTCTTTCCCTTCTCTCTTATCTGGCTGCCACTTGCCAGATCCATCTACCTGTCTTGATCCAGGTTTGCAATGAGTATTTACCAAGTAGCTGCTCTGCATTAGCACAGTGATCCATATGCTACCCGGTACTGTTGCTCTACCAATTTCCTCTAACCCTAGTCTAACGATGACAGCTCTCCTTTTCTGATAGACAAAATTACCTATCGACAGACTGTGTGCTCAGCTGTTCTCTCTCACTGTCACAGTGTATAAGGAGACAGAATGAAGCCCGTTGCTCCTGTCTGAAGCCTGGAACACTGATAACCTCTAAAAGGCCATGTATGTGGATGAACAGGGAAAAGCATTTGTGAGGAGAAAAAAAGGATTTAGAGATGGCTGAGGTGTCCTCCTTGTGATGGTCCTGAAAGCAGAGATGGCTGTCTTTGTGGCCACCAACTGACCGTAAGTGAAACTGCACCTAGAAGCCCCAGGTGGGACTCCTCCAACCACTGCAGCTGCACACACACTGGTTGTAGTTAGCTTCTAGGCTAAGAAGCAGCCACAGAGGACCAAGGTTAGGCCACCAAGAAAGGGCATTTGGCAGGGAATGGCAGGAAGTTGAGAAAAATTGGATCTTGGAATTAGCCCTGTTTATAAAAGCATATGAAGTTGTGGGGACTGGCTTGGTTTGGGCAGAGATAAGGGAAATGTTTTTGGTTTTGAGTAGGAAACCTATGAGCCATGAATAAGCAAGTTTTACAAAGATGCAAACATTTCCTGATGCCCTTCAAAGCTTGGGCTAGGAACTCCAGACAAAACTTGTATAAAATCATGAATATCATGACTAAGGCAGGAAAAATCACATATATTAATGAATCACTAATACATATGAGTAATTCTGAGGAAGGGGAAGTAAGAAAGAAAAAAGAAGGAAAACAAAAGAATAGGATAGAAATAAAGTCCCGTATTTCTGGAATATTCTAGGCTTAGTGAAGTTGTCAGGATTAGGTCTGCCATAAAAGAAATGAGCAGGCAAAGAGCCTGGCCCAGGAGATGAAGCACACCAGTGTAAAAGCAGAGCAGTAAGCCACTGTTGAGCAGATTTTTATGTTTGTGTGTGAGATTATGGATTTCTTTAGGGGCATTTCTGAGGGAAGAGAAGCTCAGCACTAATCTGGATTTGTAAAGAATCACATTTTAAAAAAAGCATCCCAGTATTCTAAACATTCTGATTCTCTAATACATGAAAAAGCTGAATTCCTAAGGATTCTTAGTTTATAGCAAAAGTACAACTGGACATTGAACTTACTTCCAGTTATACAATCAAAGTTCAGAGCTAGTTTTTATTTCTGTAACTCTTCTGACTCCCCTATTAAAGCCTTTAAGCTTTTTTGTTTTTTGGAGGGGAGCAATACTGGGGATTGAACCCAGGACCTAAAGCATGCTAGGCAAGTATTCTTCCACTAAATTATATCCCCAGCCTGCCTTTAAGCTCTTAAAAAGCAGGGGACATCTTTTCTATCATTTTGTATCCTCTAACTATAGGTGCTTGATGATTTGGCAACACTAAGATTTATAGATGTCAATAATGTATGTTGAAATTCATGAGTATTATTTATATTTGCATCAGTAATCCACTACCAGTTTTGAAGTGAAAAGCTGACGCCAGGAAGAAATGCTGCCTTTTTTGTACAAGGGAAGAGGAGATCAAAGATGATGGCAGAGAAAGTGGCATAGCACGTGGTCACTGTGGAAAGCTACCTACTCCTCACTTCTTCCTCCTACTGTCTCCTTCCCACAATACACAAAAGGATGACACATGGATTCTGCTATGCAATAAATTCTGAGAAGAGACAAGTGGATAGGAGAGTGATGCTAACTAGACAGGGACAGAAGATAAGAGTACATGGCTTCAAAGAATTTCCCTAACAAGGTCTCAAGCAAAAAATCTTTAACTCTAACATTGGAAGAGATTTTGAAAGTGATCTAGGCCGAGTAAGTTGGGGAAAGGGAGAGAAAAATGTTTATATAGAATTAGTCATTCACTGAACTATTTATTGAGAACTTACTATTTACCAATATGTGAAAATATTTAGTCTAAATTTTTTACTTTATAGATGAGGAATTGTGATGTCCAGTGAGATGATTTACCCAACAGGAGCAGTTATCAACAAGATCTACCTTAGACCATTACTATTTTATTATTCTACCATGACCTCCCAATTCTTTTACTTGTGGGACATCTTTAAAAAGAATCTCCACAGTTCCACAATGGTCTCTAACTTAGTGAAAAAAAGCAACATCTCTTCTACATTTAGAAGCAGAATCTAGGAAAAAATACTCGGGCCATGAAACAATTCTGGAATTTCCGGGAACTACTGTTCAATTTTAGAAAGTCACTTGGTACTTCGGGGTTTCAGTTCCTGCAACTGTAAAAAGAAGACGTAGGGATTATCTAGATCATGAACTCAAATGTCTGGAGAGGCCAGCCAGTTAATAGAAATGCATGGATCTGGTAAGGGTGAAGGTACAAAACTACTTGTACTAAGATCAAGCAAAGTGGCTGAATTATACTATGCATAAAAACACACGGTATGAGCCAAAGTACATTTGAACGCTAGGCCAGACCAGACCCCTGAAAACTCCTTCCACCACTTAAGTTTAATGACTCTACAGAATAATAATCCCGTCCGGCGTGGTGGTGGATGCTTGTAATCCCATTACTTAGGAGGCTTAGACAGGAGGGTTGCAGTATGTGGCCAGCCTCAGCAACTTAGCAAGGCTCTTAAAACTTAGTGAGACCCTGTTTCCAAGTATAATAGGGCTGGGGATGTAGCTCAGAGGTAGAACACCCTTGGATTCAATTCCCAGTACCAAAAAAAAAAAAAAAAACCAACAACCCTATATCCACTCATTAAAACATCAGCCATTTACCATTTACAAGTTTCTATTAAATCAAAAAAATTACAGTGATATAAATAAGTGAATTTAACAACTGAAAGATAAATAAGCTACCATTCAGTCCCCAGTTGATTCTATCCTATTCCACTAATCTCCTTTCCCTCACCATGTGAACATCTAAGCTATCTATCCACTTTGGGAAGCCAACAGAGATTATTATGGGTATGGCAGAGCCTGCAAGCTGGCATCTAAAATTTCAAGATGAAATGATATAATCATGAAAGTTAAACTCAAGGTCCCTCAAGTACACTGTGTGTGTGTGTGTGTGTGTGTGTGTGTGTGTGTGTGTGTGTGTTTTACTGGGGATTGAACCCAGGGTGCTTTACTACTGAGCTATGTCCTCAGCCCTTTTAATTTTTTGTTTTGAGACAGGGTCTCACTAAGTTGCTGAGGTTGGCCTTGAACTTGTGATCCTCCTGCATCTGCCTGCCCAGGAGTTGGGATTATAGGTTTGTGTCACTTCTCCTGACCCTCAAGTACATTTGTGTGTGTATGTGGGGGGGATAGAGGGGGTACCAGGGATTGAACCCAGGAGCATTCTACCTGAACTACACCCTCAGCCCTATTTTATTTATTTTTTTAAATTGTGAAACATGGTGTCACTAAATTGCTGAGGCTGGCCTCAAATCTGTAATCCTCCTGTCTCAGCCTCCCACGTACTGAGATTACAGGCATGTGCCACCATGCCCTGCTCAAGTACATTTTAATTGAAGATTTGTAGGAAATAAAATTTTCAGTGATTGATTCCTCCATTAGTAAAGCATCTTCTATTTAAATGAATACTTCATTGCTATTCAACTTATATATGAGTCATCCATCCAAAATAATTCTGCATAACACAAACTACTCTTTTGTATATATATTTCCTACTCTGTAAACAAATTACAGATAAGTAATCATAATCATCCAAAGGTGTTACCACCATAACTTATTTTTGGTATCAACCCCCCTGTTAACTGGCAATTCCCATAACAGAAATGAAACAGAAACCCTAACCCTCTTTCTTTCTTGTGCTGCCAAATGGTAAGAATCAGGATAACTACATTTAGTAGGCAGCCTCTCTATTTAACTCAAGCTAGCACCTATACCAAACCCAAGCTTTCAAAAAAGCTGAATATTTGAAGTTATATACAAACATAACATGCTAAGAAAAATGTTAAGAATGATCAAATGCAAACATCATGTCATAGGAAGGCTAAATGCCAGAGACAATTCCTTTTAGTACTATAACAATCATAAGAAAAGAATGGTTACAAAATTTGAATATGGAAGAGCTCGTTCTTTAGTAATAAGCCAAATACAAAAGTCTGAGTTCATCGGTTCGGCTGGCAAATCTTCCATAAAAACACCATGCTTCAGCAAAATAAAAGCTCTTAGGCTGGCCCAGAAATGGGGAATGAACAATCTGAAAAACATCTTTTATTGCTTGAGAAAATTAAAACAATGTCTGAAAGTGCCAGGAGAGTTGTCTCAATGTGACTGCAGGCAGCTTTCCAAAGTCCCTCTGCTTTTCTAAGTATGAGTCATAGGGAAAGAAGAGAGAGCTCCTTGGCAAAAATACAGTCCTTCCTTCCTCGTTCCAACCACCCACCCCACCCCTTTTATTTTATTTCATTTTTAAAAAAAGGCTTTGGTGGTAATAGTTAAATAGATTCCAGACAGGCTTAACTGAAGAAGTTTGAACACTAGGGAGGCAAAATATCATCGCAGAAGCATCTATTGTTTTGTCATTGTGAGCCACAGACACAGGGAGGCATCTTCTGCATCCTAAAAAGGGCTGGGCTCATTGATTAGGTCAGACCATGGCTGTGCTCAGTGGGAGGGAAGTGAGAAATAAGCTATGAAAATACCTTTGATTCCCTAGCTTCCCAAACATCATTAGCTCACATACCGGACAATTACATGGAGCAGGAAGGGGTGGAGCTTGTCCTTTATGAGTGCACACTGAGTGGAACTTCAAGTGTGGTCACGTGGGGGCCGTACTCTAGTGCGCGGCTGATACAATGAACAGTCTCTGCCGACAGCCACTGTTCTCCCCTCATTAATTCCAGGCAAAAAAAGTAGGGGAGCCTTTTTTTGTTTGACTTTTTCTTTTTTGAAACAGAATAACATTAAGGGGAAGATGAATGTTAAACTAGAGAGAAGAGTTCTTCTATATCTACATGGAATTATTTATTACAAACAAATGGAGCATTTGATGAGGGCGGAGCTGCTCTCTTCTGCATTTGATCATTCATCAACTTACCGTGAATCAAGACATTATTTATGCTGGGTACTGGGCAAAGATGAATAAATGTACTTCTTATCTGTAATGAGGTTATTAAAAAGCAAGTATTTTTGGAGCATCTACAAGCATAGAAGGCTATTTTGGAGGCATTGTATGCAAGTCCTCATTTATATAGTACCAACTGTTTCAAAATACCCTGGCACAAAGTTTTTAAAAATCAGCTCAGTAGAAAAATGGATCCATTTTTTCTTTCCTTTTCCCAATTAATCTTTTTTGGGTTGTGCCCTTCATTACCTAGGGATGTGGTGTCCTGTGTTGAATACTTTAAAGTACATGTATACCTTTACCTTTGCACTAAAGGGCCTGTATGACATCATGAGAACTGAACCGAATCATAGTTATTTGAGCTTCTCTGGGGGCACAAGGAGAGGGGCAGAAGCAGCAAAATTACCGTTTGCTCAGACAGGAGGGAGCACTGGCTCCGCCTTGACCATGGAAACCAATCGGCACTGTCACCAGGACATCCCTGACACAGCTGCTGTGTTTGATCAGAACCCGGCCCTGACTCACTCACCAACTTGACTAAGTCATTTATCCTGAGAATCACCTCTGTCATTTATAAAATAAAGGGGATAAAGCCTTAATCACTGGTTTACTATGAATATCAAATGAAAACGAGGCAAGTATTTTGACAGCTTTTAATTCTTTTGGAACCAAGCACAGTAGAAATACACACACACACACACACACACACACACACACACACACACACACACACACACTGTTATTATTATGGCAAGTCTAATTTGATTAAGTGCTTGATGGCATGATGTCTGGTATTGCTTATCTGTGTCCTAAGGCTAGGTGTATTAGTCAGCCTCTGTCACAGTAATGAAACACCTGACACAGGCTGCTAATGAAGTAAAGGGAGGTTTATTTTGGCTCGTGGCTCTGGAGGTTCAAGTCCAAGATGGAGCGGCCTCATTGGTTTAGGACTCTGGTGATGGCAGATGATGGGAAGGGGTGGTGGAGCAAGCTGCTCACATGGTGAGCCAGGAAGCAGAGAGAATGAGTTAGGCCCAAGTCCCACAAACCCCCACCCCACATTTTTTTCATCCTGGGGATAGAACCCAGGGCCTTCCACATATTAAGCATGTATTCTACCACTGAGCTATACTGCCAATCCCACAATCCCCCCTCCTTTTTTGTGGTACTGGGGATTGAACCCAGGGGCATTCTACCTCTGAGCTACACCCCCAGGCTTTTGATTTTTTGTTTTGAAACAGGGTCTCATTAGGTTCCTGAGAGTCTCACTACATTGCTGAGGCTGTCCTTGAACCTGTGATCCTTCTGTCTCAGCCTCCCAAGTGCTGGGATTACAGGCATGCACCACGATCCCTTCTGAGGGCAAATCCAAAATTACCTAAAACCTTCCTACTAGGCTCCACCTCTTAAAGGTCCACAATGTTTCCCATAGCACCCTGAAAGCCAAATGTCTTTGGTGATGGAGAAGTAGTTAAAATATAAGATCTGGCATTAGAACTCGTCCCTAATTATAAAGAAACTGACTCAGGATGTTAATCTTTAAAATGAGAGTAAAAGTGATACCCACTTCATATGGCATAACTGTGGATTGGTAAGAGGATTATGAAGATAAACCTATGTAAACTGCTGAGCACAATGCTTGGCATATAGCGATTTCAGACAAACCGGACAGAGCAGCCACAAGCGGCCACATCCACAGGGCCACTGAGGAAATGTGAGCTCTTAGGGCTGTTTCCACCCACACAGCAAGTGACTTTCCCAGTGCTGGGCACACATGCATAGGACCCCTGACTGTCATTAGCCAGGGTGGACAGCAGAATGGGAGGACATGTCAGGAAGAGGCTGAGGAGTCCCTTGCCCTCCATTCCTCTCAAGACAGTCTCAGATGAGGAGCTGGTGGGCAAAGCTGAGGTAAGAACAGAGAGGCTGTTTACAATCACGAAGACTCAAAGCCAACCAGAGGAGGGTGTGCCAGTCAAGCTAATGACTGGTAGCAGGTTTCTGATCTTATTTATGATACAGATAGATCCAGGAAGGAGAAGGGGGTGTGTGGGTTGACCTAATGAGGAGCTAATTTACCCATTAGTGTTCTTCTGTCCTTAGACTAGCTTCCACAATGTTGGCAAGGCAGTTATGATACAGCAGCATTTATATCTGGAGTCCACCAGCCTATTCTTACTCCCAGCCTAAATGGACCATTGGCTCTTCCAGAATGTGGACAGAGCAGCTGACAGCTACCACATGACAACAAAAGGCCACCGAGCTAATGGAACATCTATAAAAAACAAATACATGACAGGTTTTCTCATGTTGAAAAAATTATGGATACAAATAACCACGAATAACTGTATTTTAGGATGCTGTGTTAAGACAGGTTAAAAAAATGAGAGAAACACACAGGGTGAGCTGTTGCTATGGTAACCACAGAATCTGATCGTCTCTAGGGTTTTCTGCAATCCCAACAACTAGGAGAAAGTCTAATTTATTAGCAAAATTTATACTAAGTCTATTTCTGGGGATGAATGAATAAACACTTATAAAAGTATGCCCCCCATGAGCATTTAGATCTTAAAACAAAAACAACAAACCATACTGAAGGACAGCTTCTTTTGCCTGATCAGTTTGTGAAAGATATTTAGCTGTAACTGAGAATGATGATGGAGAAGATGACAAATAATATCATTAACTCCAATCTATTGGGCACTTACTGCGTGCCACCATTATCCTTAGTGCTCTATACATGCATTTTCCTTTTTGCAAAGTAGGGAACTGAAATTGAAGGGGATAAACCTAGCTTAAGAGCCCACAATAAATCCAACAACCGGTTTTACCTATAACATTTGAAACAGACTGCTGGTTGCTGTTGAGCATCAGAAGCAGTGAGTTTGCATTTAGACAGCCTGTTTTATATATAGATCTAAAAAAAATGTGTCACTCTGAGTGCTAGAATTGCACCTGGTGTAACAGAATGTTCATATGAGAGGAAGGTAGAATGAAGACAAGTTCTTATTTTTCCTCCTCATTTCTTTGCCAGGGTAGCCTGGCAGTGCTATTTTGTTATGGAGATGCTGTCCCCCTAAAAACCCGTTGGTCTTTTCTTTGGACTGGTCAGTCTCTTTTTTTTTGTGTGTGTGTGTGTGGTACTGGGGATTGAACCCAGGGGCATTTTACCTCTGAGCTACACCCCCGGCCCTATTTTTTATCTTTTATTTTGAAACAGGGACTCACGAAGTTGCGGAGGGCCTCACACTAAGTAGCTGAGGCTGGCCGTGAACCCAGATCCTCCGGTCTCCGCCTCCCAAGTACTGGAATTACAAGCGTGCGCCACCTCGCCCGGCTTGGACTGGTCAGTTTCCCCAGAAAGAGCGCCTCCAGTTTCTTTCCTGAGAGGCATAACACGCCTGTGTCTCCAAGTCCAGAGTCTTTCTGGCTCAATCTCTACAGAAAGAAAACTGCCAATCTTCTGCTAGGGCTGGAGAGAAACAGGGCAGTTCCTCTCTCCTGAAGAGTTCCAATCATCCTCCTGTTTCAGCTCCACTCATGTCTCTACTTTAGGAATCACAGCACTTCTTATTTAAGAACCTTTCTGGGGCCCTAAGGTATGGACTGCTTTGCCTGTGGGCACCCTTCCCGCCAGGTTACACTGTAGCTTTCTTTTTCTGCTAAGTAAATCCTTTAGTTTTTGTCCATCTGTTTTCTAGATATCTGCATTTTGCTGTTGTCTGTTTTTTGTATGTTTGCCTTTTCTACCTTTTATTGTCTTATTTGGAGAGGTTTCAGTAGGGAATAGAGATAAGCTCATGTGAGCAATCCACCAGGTATAAACAGAAGACTTCTACAAGCTAGTTGATATGTCTATGAACTACTCAATGGATCACATAATAATCTAAACGTAATGATGACAAAGGAAATAAGATTCAAATATTTAAGGAGTAATAACCCTTTGTTTGAAAAGGAAGATGAAAAGTTCTTAAGCAATACACTTAACTCATTTGGATTTCCAATTCAATAAATTATAAAACAGAAGGCTAGATTTTTTTTTTTTTTTTTTTTGGCAGTACCGGGGATTGAACCCAGGGGCATTCTACCTCCGGGCTATACCCCTAGCCCTATTTTTATTTTAATTCTTTATTTTGAAACAGGGTCTCACTAAGTTGCAGAGGGCCTCACTAAGTAGCTGGGGCTGGTCGTGAACCCGGATCCTCCTGTCTCAGCCTCCCAAGTACTGGGATTATAAGCATGTGCCACCATGTCCGGCTAGAAGGCTAGATTTTAAATACTCTTTCAACTCCAACCTCCTTCAATGAAGGCCGAAAACAAATCACTACACTATTTTTAATTCTTTGTTAAAATCTAAAATGTTTTATAATGGCAGAAATTAAACATACAACAGCCTAAAGTTATTTTAAGCCACACAATGTACATATATTAAGAACTAGAGAACATCATGCTAAGCGATATTAGTAAGACACTAAGAATAAAAAATTGGATGTTCCCCCTAATCTGTGGGAGCTAGATAGAATGGGACGTAGAAGGGACTTAGAAAGGAAGAAGAAGAAATCTTTAGATGGACAAAGAAGGTGACCTAACTGAGGGAGTTGGGCGGGGAGTGGAGGGAAACAAACTATAG